>FIZR01029101.1:0-48496 GCA_900060175.1 Ferrisia virgata
AAAGGCCCGTAAGGCCGCTATGTAATTTTTTTTTTGTATTGTTATTTTATATTTTCAAAATAAAATAAAGATTTTTTCTTTTAATTTGAAAAAATAAAGGGGGTTGATTTTTTGTTAGAATTTGAAAAAATTAAGGGGCCCAAGCATAAATGCTGCCCAGGGCCTCTCCCAACCTATCGCCGGCCCTGTCTGTAAGTATCTGAATTCGTATTCATTTCAATGTACAGGGTTTCTTCTTGTCATTTTTTTCTGAGTTCAATCCGAAAGAGTCATATGGACCAGAAAAAATTCTAAAAGTTAGCCTAATGTTTATGTTTTTTACAAAAAATGTCCATACCATGTATTCGCATGGTGATATTTTGCATTTTTCCGAATATCATGACAACTTATTCAATGTTGTATTTTTAGTGCTCGACTTTGTGTACGCGATCGTGAATTTTTCGTCTAAACTCCCAAATATTTACAATCGTGTTTACGGATATTTAACTCGGACTCCGACTTATGTAATACGCTAAGTATATGTATCCTTTCTTTTTGACCGTCTGAGCCTATTTTTAAACGACTAATAATTATAGAGGAAAGGGTGATGGGTGTTAAATAACCACTCAGCCCTTAAGGCCTTCCCCACAGAATTACCTCTACGTAGTAATTCGACTATGGTCACACCTTAGTGTGACGTACTCATTGCTTTCTGAAATTTCCCTAGTCTTTGTTCACCATACACTTCAGAGTATCTTTAGACTAAAAGTCTGAAAAATGGTCTTACATTTGTCAAAACTCAAAAATGAATTTTATTAGTTCTGTGAAGATTGGGAGGTGTCAGAAAGCTAGCATTTTTGATATATTTCCAATCTTCAAATCTTGGGGAGTAATCTTCAAATACACCCAACCCCCCCTCCCGCGCTCCCTTACGATTATACACCGTGAGTTTACCCATAAAAAGAGAGTTATTATAGAGGCTCAGTTACCAGTATACGTATCGCTGTAATATATTCAACTTTCAAACCACTTGGTATTAAAGTTCAATTTTTTTTTCTGATTTGTTTCAGTTCGGTTGATTCAGAGTGATCGAAGCCTATGTCGAGATGGTAAGTTTATGTATGATATAATGTATTCAAATGGAATGCTATTTTTTGGATTTGTGAATACAAAATTTGCTTCGTACAATTATCCACAATTGTCTGAAGGAGAAAAGGACTAAGAAATTTTTCGCTTAGCTATGTACTTTGATCTATCATCAATTTCTTCGCGTTCCCTTATTCTTTCATTGTTTTCAAATTTCAAAATATTTTACCCCTCTGTTTGAGATTACCGCTGTTAATGTGTTCTGATTTGGACTCGAAACTGACGTTGAAATACTAAACACTTATCACGATGGTATTAACCGTTTTGTGTGGTTTTCTGGTGTACCTTGGTACATGTACCTCGACGGTCGATTTCCTTCAATGTACAAAACGACACGCTATTTCTGGACGGGCAAGATGTAAACTAGTTCTCGGTAATTATATGTGCGCATAATTATTCATTGTTTAAAACAGCTCGAAACTATTAACATATTTAAACGATATTATTGTAATACACGACATCACATGTTTTAATTTAATCGAATATTTAGCCGTTTTTAAAAATAAGTTAATTATTCGTTAAATGTACGTAGCACGGTGGCGGGTGATGGTATGGCGGCTATGGCTGCATGCTTATATGTGCGCGTACATTGTACACTCGCACACAATCGCACAAAAGTATACTTGCGAATACACACACACACATACAGGTACACGTTTAATTTGAATCGAATTATCTACGCCGCGCCGCGCCCCCATGTCTTACGCTTGTGCTGGTTAAACGTGCTCTCGCTATTTTGGCGTGTAATTAAACGTTTTATTTCACACGACTTCCTTTTCGCGTTAAATTTACTCTTCCTCCGCCTCTTCCTCTTGACGAGCGTCCAACTCTAGCACGTTACTCCGTACGCCACCGTACAGTTTGCTCAGCTTGTCATTCGTGTCCCATTGGACGATAGAGGGTGAAAGCCTTTATCATTTTTTGAAAAATTCATATATAAGGGCAGTAGTGGTAGACCAATAGAGGGTAGCAAGCATCTTTGGCGTGTTAGAGTATGCTTAGCTCATCGGGGATGAATTAGACATTGAAAAAATTTGAATAACTCTACGATCGTCAGAACCTGCCCATCACAGTAGGGAAAGGTTCGCGTCCCGAAGGTGAAATTAAGCTGCAAAGAAGATAGTTTTGAGATGGCGCATGCTGAGAGTAGATGAAGACAAGGGGAGCGCCGACTAAACGTTCAAGAAATTGTAAAACGCTGTCAAGTCAAGTACAGTTCTCGTGTCACTGTAAATATTAATTAAAATAAACCGCTTAACCGAGTTTGGTTTTATTTTCAAATACGCCAGCCATAGCCACAATGCCGCTGCCACTAGCACATTAGCAAACTCGCAAAACTTTGCTGCGAAATTCGTAATTAGCGTGGTAATAAAACGTTTGAAAGTAAAATGTACTACGCAGATGAAACGATTTTTCAAGTTTTCAAATTCTGACAGTAGAAAGAAGAAACGTCAAGAAAATGGATCATAACGTCGCATACGTTGCTGTTTCAGTTTTATTTTCGTTAAATGTTCGAACTGTGGAGGATATTAGAAGATGAGATTATAAGGCCATGCTAAACTTGACCAGTTTGTGTCTTGTCTCTAATGATTATACTTATTTACAGAAGCAGAGCAATTGATGGTTTCAGCGTAGTGAGAAGGAACGAGCATTGAGAAAGGTAGCTCCAATTCTGCGATAAAAGACAAACGGTATTGGCCAATATCTTATTTTAACAACATGCGAGAAGACTATACACGTATAAGTCGTGTAATGGTCGCAGATGTAATCAGATTGACTACATTATTAATCCGAAACAGACTGAAATCATTAATTGCATGAGCCAAAGCATGTCTAGAAGCTGAAGCCTCTTGTGGCAGGATTCAGGCTACATAAGAACACTCGAACTTTTCTCGCAGACTTTGAGTGGAAGAAGGTAGCAACTTGAAGAGCTCACATATTCAAATGTTGATAGCTAAAACTAGATGTGAGAAAGTGTCAAAACTGATGTTATCCAGCTTGTTAAAGCGTTTAAGAATTACATCACATGGCGAAACATGAATTGAAATGGTGTGACATCGTTGTGAGTCCAAAACGGCCCCCTGACAGTACATGGTATACTGTTGCTACAACTATTCAATATCTACAGATCGCATGTTATGCATGTAGCTGTAGAGAATATTATACGGATGATACCACCCTAATTGCGTTGAATGGAGAAAAAATGGAAAAGCATATAAATTAAAGAAGGTAATCCATGAAAAACTGGGACTTTCTATCAATATGGCTAAGACCAAAGTCATGGAGTTAAATCATGTGAAATATCCGCTAGTTTCTACAATCCTGTGCGAATACTAAAAGGTCAATAGTTTGAAGTATATTTTAAGGTTCCATGATAGAGGTTGGTGGAGGCTCTTTGGCAGAAATATAGTGCCGGATTGCTGTGAGCAAATCAGGAATGACTAGATTGTAAAATGCCACGTGTTATAGGAAGATATCCTGGAAGACAAAGAACAAGGTTTATATGTTCGTTTATTTTTGATATATGATAAAAGTATTGATGTTTTTGAGATGTGGGTCTAATGAAGGATGTTGAAGATACCCTGGACCGAGCGATGAACAAATATTTCAATCTTCAACAAAATAAATGATCTTATGGGGCTCAATGTTACATGCTTCAGAGTTATATTTTAGTGTATTTTAAACATGTCTTGGAAAAAAGCAGGAAACTTAGAATAAGACGTTCTCTTTGGGAAGCCCTATGTTGAAGGAAAGTGTTGAACATCTCTGATCAAGAGAACTGAGACCATACATGCTAGGATGGGTTGATGTGCCATTACCAGGGCTTAGGATGATAACAGTTAGTATGCTCTAATAGGGGCAATACAGTCACATACAACTGAGACGTCATGATGATGATGATGAAAGCAGTATGTTCAGTATGCCAGAAGCGAAGAGGCTGATTGGTGGTGGAAAATCTAAAAAACCAGTTGCATGGCTGATCTTTGTAAACAAATATTAATTTCAACTATATTTACGCAAAGCTCATATTACTTGATCAAGAAAAATGTCCATCATAGAATTGAAAGTGATTGACCTATGTCACTGAGAACAATTGATGACCTAGGGCTCAAGACAAAGTGGCAAATAACTATATTTGAGAAAGATCAGATTGCAGAAACAGCATTCTGAAGTGCACGTTGATGTCTCTGACGAGTTGTGTACATGGCATTTCTGCGAGAAGGAATTCAAATCAAAATTTGGAATCCAAAAACATGGTGCCTGTCACTGACTATTACATTCGTCCATTCCGATATGTTCTTTTCATTTTGTAATGCATATTAAAATTGAATATGATGACGTTTCGTAGCATTTCTTATTGATTATTCGATCAATGATAGAAGATATGAATGTCTAGTATTTAAAATTTGTGTAGTCTGTAAGAAAAAGTATGTACAGATCTACTGATTAGTGATACTACAGCAACTGATTCAAATCCATGAACGTCAACATGGAATATTAGGAAGAAAAATGGTAGCTGTTTCTTTTTTCGCTGTACGATGAGTAGATATGCTATATACTCAACAAAATGGTAGGTTGGATTGAGACAAATAAGGACTGGTGTGAGAACAAGCAAACGTTCGTTCTTGCTCTTGGCTCCAGTTCCTAGAGCCAGTCCAGATTCATCATGTTCCGAACTAGTTTCATTTCGCAGAGTGTGCAGAAATTCAGTATTCCCTCAAAAGATTTTTATTATGTTTGTAGTATAGACAGTGGAACTACAAGATGTCCATCTGCAGGCGATAATGATAAAGGGATTACACTAAATCCCAGTGCCGAGTTGTTCATAACTATAGCCATTAGAAACGTTGTTCACTGAATCCCACAGAGGCACACTCTGAAATTTCTGAATTTTGATTGGTTGAAATCTCAGTTTTTGTCTGCGCTATCGCAGAGTTATGCAGTGCTGTTGGTTTTGGTCTAGAGAAAGAGCTGCTCTGAATGGAAGCTTGTCTTCTTTGATTGGTTGAAATCTCAGTTTTTGTCTGCGCTATCGCAGAGTTATGCAGTGCTGTTGGTTTTGGTCTAGAGAAAGAGCTGCTCTGAATGGAAGCTTGTCTTCTTTGATTGGTTGAAATCTCAGTTTTTGTCTGCGCTATCGCAGAGTTATGCAGTGCTGTTGGTTTTGGTCTAGAGAAAGAGCTGCTCTGAATGGAAGCTTGTCTTCTAAATACAGACACCGAAACACCCCAAGATAGGAATCAACGGATACGGTGGTTAGGGGATTACAGAATTTTTTGGTTCAGAGTGCTCAAGACTTCACCGTTGGGAGCGCCGTTCACTAACTTTTGTTCTACTTGTTTACAATTCTGATTGGTGAAGATCTTAAGACGCAGACGAGGTGTAGATTCTTTGGGATTTCTATCTAGAGAAAGAATAACTGTTGGCTACTTCAGACCGGGGTTAGCTAGAGTCTCTGAAAAATTGAGACTCCTTCAGCAGAAGATTCCTATCTTCGTGTTTTAGTGTCTATACTTCTAAACAATAGCCGGACGCAGTGATCAGCGCTTCTACAGGATTAACGGCGAGTAACTATTTACCGATTCCCCTTACTGTTGGGACCACCACATGGCTGCCTTGTGGTTCCAGTGTCTATAGTTTGCGGCTATACCTGTATACATATATCTGATAATCGTTAGTATTCATTTTTCAATATCTTAATGGCACATTTCAACATTGTTTTGCACTTTCGATTCAAAAACTTTTATCCTGTTGTCACCCTATTACAGATATATATAGGTACCTGTGCTTATTGTAATGTAATCGTAAAGTATACATAGGTCTGTTAACGCGTGTATTATTCGGAAATGTACACAAAAATTAAACAAATAGTTATGAATAATCGAAGTTGATGTACGCAGAAGCTGTGTGACGTCTCCGTCGTCATTGTCTTCCTTGATTGTGAAAAAGACAGAGCGTGGTGGATGGGGGGAGGGAGGGAGAAGTTCATTGGAGTATAACGCCAAAGGTTAAATACAAATTAATAGCACTACTACTACTACTACTACCACTACCACCACTAACAACAACAACAACAACAGGAACATCGACTAAAGGTGGAGTACACGCAGGTAGTAGAAATTTTACACGTTACACCTTGTGAACGTAAATGACTAATAAAGCGTAGTTCTAGGCAGTAGGTAAGAGGTACTGGGTGGTAGGTATAGGTATTAGGTACCCACATTCAGTACACATTCCGGCGGTAGCTTGTTTCCTGTTGCGAATAAAATCACAACGCTTACAATACACTGTACAGACGAGACAAGAGCAGACTGTATGATAACCGTGCCGCACCGATTGAACCGAACCGAACGAACATTGCCTCGCCATACTGCGCACCCCACCCAACCATACCGTACATGCTCTTCATTCTCGTCCGTGCGCGCGACCCCGGCCTTGTTTAGTCTTCGTCTGATGCTCGTCCTGGTGTTGTGCTTGTTTGTGGTGTCGTAACGATATATCAATTTTTCCCGCCTAATTCTTCGGTTTTTTTTTTTTTTTATTAAAATCCATTTTATGTAATATAAATATTATCGTATTTATTCGAAATATCTTTCCATTGCGGTTTTCATTTTTAGCATTTGAAATTTTATTCGTTGTGTCTCGTGTTATTCGCGAGTTTTATTCGAAGAATATAACAAAACGAAGTGTTTGCATTGCGCGTATTTTTCGTGTTTTGTGTGACACAGCGTCTCGTTTTATATAATAATAACGCTGTTCAGTTTTCGTTTCGAATAAATTAATTGTGCTTTTACTTTTAAGAATACCTTATCATATTCGTTATTATTATTATTTTTTTTTTTGTTCGTATTATTTGCTACTTGGAATTTAATAGTATTGTGATTTTTTGGTGTATTCGAGTGGTCAGTGTATATTGATGGTTGAAAGCCGTGCACACCGAGTTTGATATTATGATTTGTTAACGTAGCATGTACCCGAGTGCTGCCAGCATGAACGCAGCGGCGGTAGCAGCGGCTGCCCGGCATCCGGTATGTGTTGATTTTTTTTCGAATTTTAGCTTTAAAAAAAAAAAAAATGTATTTTACATCTGTGTGGTTATATATGTTCGATATTTTCATTTAGCCGTGTAAAAAGGTAAATATTTGGTGGGAATTATCGCTCGCGCTAGTTAACTAAACAAGGTAAATGCTGCTGTGTTGTGTTTACATCGTAATAATTGTACGAAGTGCACCTAAGTACGCTTCGTCATCCGGCTAAGGTTGGCCTGAAAATGTTTCAAGTGCCAACGAACTGTGTGTTGTGGTGTTGATTGTTGAGTCGTAGTTTTCTGGTCCTATCGGTGTATATTATGGTTTGTTTATGTAATTTTCGAGGTGATTAGAGTACGCCAATGTCGGGTGTCAACTATGCGTTTAATTGTTTAAGACAGATGTAGGAAAATGCCGTCGCGAATTTTAGACAAAAAACCATAAACTAAGAGTCCGTTGCAAGAAACGAAATGTCTTGTACAACGTTTCTCATATGAGATCTGTTCAGTTTTCGAAGTAAACTATTGCCTTACTAATTGTAATTGCCGAAAGTTGAAAATCTGTCAAGGGTTGAACGCGAGCCCCTAATCCTAGTGGGTCAGAACACTTTGCTGACCACTCATTGCACTTGCAGGATATTCATATTTATTAGTTTTTGGTCCCTTTAAGGCGAAATTTTACGATATTTTTCGATCGAAATTTCGAATCAGCCGTCAAGTAGATGCGAGATGTTCGTCTTGGTTTATGAATTTAGGATCGATGTTCGAGGTGATTACGTGTGTTAAGTGGAATTGGAATCGAACTACGCGAAACGAAACTGGTAAAGATGAGAGATAAGCTCTCTCGATACGTGTTGGCTGGCGAGTAATGTATGTACTTCTAAATATTATACGGTGTGTAATGTATGACGATCGTAAAATGCTGTGGGAATACGATTGTCGATTATCTCGTTTTTTTAAATGAATGTAAAATATTAAGAGAACTAAAACAAATACGCAAGTTTGGCGCATTGTATCCGTAGAAAATGGCACTAATTGTTTAGTCTACTATTTTCGGTCTTATCAACTCGCAATGGCTTTTCTTTAATATTTTTTTTTTCTGCGTACTCGACACACAGTACGGTGATAAAATAGTACTTTTTTTTTTTTTTTTTTTAAACTGTTCGCCTCGTTTACGATAAGAATTGTTTGAACTATTTAGTAATGGTATGGTTTTAGTGAGATTGTAACGTTTACAATTGATTTAATTTTGAATTACTTACATATGCGCCAGTATACCCGTACTTAGTTGTCGAGTATTTTATCAAATAATGTTTTAGCTGCTATTTGTGTATGTCGAAAGTGTTGGAAAGAGGGGGCGAAATTAGCAGCCAATTCGTAATGAGTGATTTTAATTAATGAGCTAATATGTATGTTGGTCGGGAGGTCTTTTTTTTCAAAATTTTCTCATTATCAAGGTACGAAAGTTGTTTTTGTTTTAAAGCTCTGGTTCGAGATGATTATTATGTACATATTTGAAAGAATGTTCGGTCATCATAGGTATACATATTGTGTGTAACGTGTTAGATGATGCGATCCAAAATGACAAATGTCCTTTCATTACGTATGTAGAAAAATTAGTCGGAAATTTCCGGTACTTTTCAATTTTTTTTCAGGTCATCGAGGTATCGTATAAAATTACTTTGTGTAATCTTTTTTTTTTTTTTTCAAACGCAGCAGTCGAGCATATGATTTTTGAACATTTCGTAGAATTTTCCGTCGTAAAAATTATCGGCATCCGTCCCGCATTCCCCTTCTATTCGATGTGCGTATTTCTTAAAAACATTACAATTTCAAAGTTATTCGATAACGTGAAGAATTTTTCGTCGATAGTTGGTTATAGTAAAAAGTGAACGCCAAGGGCGGTTTTCTTTTTTGTCCAATTTTCTGAAATTACGCCTCAATCGAGTTCAGAAAATTAAAAAATTGGTCGACTACATAGATCGATGGAGTCGATTGTGGAAATTAATTTTTCTAGTCGCCAATTTGATGACGATTAGTCTACCAAGAGTTAATTAATTTGTTAAATGGATAGATGTCCATGTATCCTATGAAAACCTGGAAAGGAAGTCGATTAGAGTTTTTGTGAAGTTTGTTTTTAATATCGGTTTAGCGAAGAACCCTCGCGGCACAGTTGGACTTCCTCCTATTTAGATGAAATTTGAAAACACGTGGCAAATGAAACCCTCTTTTCATGTGAAATTCTGGCAGGATAATTTCACCGGCTTGTTGACTATGAAAGAAACTGATGATACTTCGCTGGTAATACGATCAGAAATACGAAAGAAGACCTTGAACCGTAGAACGTGTTGAAAAAGAACGTTACCGTTGTGTATCGAGCGAAGATGGATACTTCGGCTGAACTGATAACCGAAGCCGGCATCAGACGAGTTATTTAATTTGAGAGTCGCGACACGATGCTGCAGTAATGGCTTGTATACGTTGCCGTATGTAATATGCTCGTAAAAAAGTAACGACGAAAGGGGGAAAGGGGAGGGAGGGAAGATGAAACGTTGAAATAGGAAAAGAAAAAAAAAACACGGAGGAGCCATGAACCAAAGAAAGGTTGACGGTTAATTTGAAATTTCACAGTATTACCAAGAAGAACCGAGCACTACTACGAACTTGGGGGCTGAAAATGCGATGGAGCGGAGCGGAGCGGTACGGGAACCAGAACGTACAATTTTTACGATCCTTTTTACGTTATCTCTACTACGTCTTTCTCATCATCGTGCTTTTGTCCTCGAAGAGAAAGAGAAATAAAAAAAAGTTTTCACACTCCAGAAGTTTTTTGGCAAAAAAGAGAGAAAAAATAGTACGGTACGAGAAAGGGTAACAACGGTGGACATGGCTGAGCTATACTAAAAAAAAAACCCTCTGTGGTGGTGGTGATGGTGTTGTTGTTGTTGTTCTGCGAGTATGCGAAAATGAACAACGAAGCGAATCTAAACGGTGTGGTCCTTCCCCCCTCCCCCATCCCATTTTTTCGTTTTGTGGTGATACAGTTTCCTCGTGCAGGTCGACTATTATATTGCCGAAGTACGCGATGCATGGCGAGAAGAAGGTCTCGGATCAGTAATTCTGCGTTACGGACGATTTGTACATTATCGTTATACTTATAAGAGTTGGTGTATAGGAACGAGTGAACAAGACAATATGTTGAAGGAAAAGTCGATACGACGACGACGACGGATACGAGAAGATTCTTTCTTTTTATTTTCGTTGGTCGCTCCTTTCTCTGGCCGCAAATTCTGTCTACGAATTTGACATGCGGAATTTTTCCAACATAGTATGAAAATCTGTAGCGCGGGTTAATCGATGATGGAGGCGGTAAAATTGAACCTTAACGCTGTATGTAGGATGGAGAGCAGCAGGAGAAGAACAGATGTTACTAGTTACCAGAAGATGTTTGCGGGTAAGTAGATTGGAGCCGTGACTAAAACACTTTTTTTTCCTTGGTCGCGCACGTTACGTCGCCTCACCTGTAATGGTCTTCGTTAGTGAAGCGTATCTGCGACGTCGACACTTTTTTTTTCCTGCTCTTTCGTCCATCACAGCTTCGCGCTGGCCTCCCTCGATCATCGGGCTTGGTTTATGCCCTTCTTCTTTACGTCGCGATGCTAGATCGCCGAAAATTAATAAGAGCGTTATTCATCGAGCCGTTACAACTAATTCTAAACTTGAATTAGCCGGCGACGATGAAGAGCGAGACGCCTATGCATTGTAGTCACCGAACGGATCGGATGTGAAAAATTCAATTCGATTCGATTAAGAGAGGATTCGTCGGAATACGCGATGCAAGAAAACAACTAACAACGATTTTCGTAATCTCTGTATAATTTACTAGTAATCATGTACACGGATTAGTGTCGGTAGGTAATAGCTATAGGTATTCTATTGGTAGAAGAAGTAACAGAATGCAATTAGTATCGACAATGTAGTGTGACAGGATGACGGTATGTAGTAATTTTTCTATTTGTAGCCACACACACACAGTAACGTTGGTGTTTTGTTTTTCACGTGTATACCTTACCTACGAGTACGTAATTGAAATAGTATTCTCCATTGATAAGAATGGCAAAAGAACTGATAGCAGGCTTACCTGAAGCTTGCAGAAAATCGTTCGAGTCGAGTGTGTTATTTATTTTCTGGTTGTCGAGTACATCGCCTACTTAATATAATATATATTTGTATGCGAATGTACGTACTTCTTGGTTATGTAACAGACAAATTTGGGGTTTAAATTCAAGGTTATATTCGGTTTAAACTCGACACGATGTTTTGAAAATTATAATTTTGTTATTTTACCATTTACTCTTTATTTTTTTCTCTTCCGTGTGTGTTTATTAGCATTTCTTGTACTTTTTCATGCCAAGATTTCCCTTTGCCCTCCCCCCCTTTTTTTTTGTAATTGCTCTATTACGCGCATCTTTGTCTGTTACACTGGTACGAGTATTATTTGAAGTAATTTTGAACCAGCTGCGAAATCTGTTCGGTTCACTCTCGTCATCTTAGGTAGATATGAAATGTAGGTGGCGTTTGCGTCATTTACATTGTTTCGCGAATGTCATCATTCAATCGTATGTCGGTGAGAATGAGCGATGGCGTTGACCAGGTCGAGAGGGACACGGATCAACGTCATCCGTGAATTGTACTCTATAGAACTTTTTGTATGTTTAGCGTCTACCTACGTCCTATGGCGAAGATCAGTGTTAAAATTAAGGTGTGAAAATTAACGTTCACTTCCGTCGACAATGGAGATGGGTTTATTCGATAACATGTTAAAGCTGTTATTTTTAATGCTTTTTTTCTTAGACGAGATTTTCAAAATTTCGATCAATGGGTGAGTGAGTAGCCGGATATGGTATGATTTTGACGCTCCCCCGCACCCCTCCCTTTTGTAGTTATGGTTACTTTGTTGCATTATTTTCAATAATTTTTCATTTCAACCGAAGCGAATGAAATTTTCTGTTCTGTGGTACAAAGTTACATCTCTTAGAGGCGTATTTGCGATTATTTTTTCATCAATTTTCGTGCACTCTTTCTCGTGATTTTGGCTGTTTGGAATTTTCAGCTGTAAAAAAAATAAAACCGATAGCGAAGTTCGACTAAATTTAAAAAATATCCTAGAAACGTGTTTTTTAACGTAGGTTTACCTAACGTATTCATTTTCGGCGAACTCGGTTGCGCGAACGGTCGAAAATCTCCATTAAATTTCGAACGGTTGTCGAACGACATCGTTTGAACATTGAACAACACTCATTATGGTCACTACTTGTCCAAAAATTAGAATAAATATGGCCTGTACAACCTGTACAATTGAATACATTTACAATGTGAAAAATCGTGCAATTATATTTCGACCGATGCTTGAACTGTGCCCCGTTCGACCACCGATCGAACTCGTTTACCGTGTTGTTGGCGTACCTCACCACAGTTCCGCGGTATCGAACAACGTTGTCGGACTAAGCAGGTTTTCCGGGGATAACTACGTTTGTCGGGTAGTACTCGTGGGTTGTGAACGTGGCATCGGGCTAGACGGTTCTCCGTACTCTGTAGCGAACCACCGTATGTAGCGCGCAAATACTTATCGAACGGTCGTCTATCGGCGTCGTCCGACGACTGTACCAAATACAATACCGAATTTTCAATTTCGGGGGAATCAAGCGTTTTTTTTTTTTTTTTCAAACATGAAGTGACCTCTCGTCGAGATATAGGCATTGAACCATTGATGATAATTTTTGCGAACAACTAGATACAAAATTGTTATTCTAACAGATTTTTCCAAAGGATCAAAATTTTTTCCAGAATTTTTTTACACCAAGGTACACTATCTGAGGGTATTAGATCGAAAATCGGGGCTGGGCCAAAATCACCCCTTACCCGGCTATACTCTTTCAGAAATTTAATTTTTGAGATAAAAATTCATAACGATAATTAGTAAATATGTGGCATACCTCATCTGCTCTAGGTAGTAGTTGATAGGTTGTGAGTTCGTATTAGCCCGATTTTTTGGGCAACGTAATACAAACATGCTATCTGTGTAGTTTTAAAAATTAAATCCATGGCGTAGAAATTTCCAACATCAATACTAAACTCTTCTTCTTTGCACTAATCATTACCCATGTCATTTCTGCGCTCGCACGGACAACCCTTCTTCTCAACACGTGCACATACTTTTGTTATACTCGCGTTCAGGACCCGGAAATGAATACGAAAATACAAACTAGACATAAATAGGTATAGGTAAGTATTATTGTAATCGAAATACTCGTAATATAACGATGTCGTATCGTCGTATAGACGAATAGGCAATTCTCGTCCAGTTTGATTAATGCTTCACGAGTATTATGCTTATATTTATATAGACCAACAACCAACATACTCGTATGTATAGCTTAGCGGTAGTCGTAGGTACGGGTATAGGGTATATAGTAATCCACATCGCCACACTGGTTTAAATGTGTGTATAATGTATAGCTTTACGTACGTACGTATTACGTAGTCATCACATTGATGGTATGTAAATGTAGATAGGTATACGACGACTACGTCAGGAACATGGGGCCATACATACAATACTACGTAATACGTGCTACGTAACCTTGTTGGTGGTGGTGAAAAAAATTACGCAATATTCGAACGTCTAACAAAAGGAACCAGCACACATTTCGTTGGATTTGAATCGAGCGCATACGTATGTCGGCCTTTCAATGATATATTGCCCAAAAAGTAGTACTATATAAGCCAATACAATAAATGGTGTGGCTGGCGACTTCGACCTTATATTCATTCACTCGTACATCTACATAAGTACATAGGGTATCATACATATGTACATACATACGATGCAGGTATTAGGCTTACGGCAGTAGCTAATAATAATATGTGGTAAGTATAGGTCATATTGAAAGATAATAATTATGTCCACTATACATACGTACAATCTGTACGTACCTATATCATACCATAATATAGCTATACTTAAAACTAACAATAAAATAGACACAACATAACATACAGTACGTCTACGTATGTTATGTATACGAAGTAGTGTAAGTAGATATGTAGCACCAGATAGATAGATATACCAGCAACACAAACGTATAGTCTCCGCCAAGTATGAGTAAGTTGCCATGGTTACAAACATCCATGTAAAGGTTATCGGGTCATTTCATTACTTTCCTAGCAACATTTCGCCTTTTTATTCGTCCAAATGTTTTTCACATGTAAATGAGCGATTTTTTTTTCCACAAGGTAATTTTTCTCTCTTTCAACTATCCACTTAGGTAAGTAAGTTACAGGTACACTTACACACAGCCTTACGTACGAATAACAACGTATCCATCTTTCTAAGCCAGCATGAGGCAGTTGGAGTTGACTCAACATTTTTAATTAATCCGCTCCTTTAGTATTCCGAATACGTAGGTAAAGTAATTTCGACGACTACGACAGAGTACAGACATAGACACTAGACACATACAATAAAAAAAAAAATTTTCCAACACGACAACATACATTATCTATAATAAGCGAATTTTTTCAACTCTGCTGGCGTATAAATTATCAAGATTCGAACGAAATATGCTTAATTATACAGCGTACGGTACACGTACCAAAACATATTAAATTTCTCAATGAAACGAAAAAATACGAACACGTTCACGTATCGTAATGTAGGTAGGTATGTATAGTAATTCTGCAACCGAACGATGCCACGCCATGCCACACCATGCCATGCCATGCCATACCATGCCATACTCCCTGGAGTCAATTCTATTGTAGTTGCGTTCTTTTTCACCCTTCTCTTCGTGTGTACGTTACACGTACATTACCAGTACGTAGTATAGGTAGTTAGATACCTACCTACCTACCTACCTACCTACATTACGTACAAAAGACGAATATTCGACGATGGCGTATACGAGTAGGCGAGTAGAGGGACTACGCGAGATCAATCATTTGACTATAGATTGTTGTATTGTACAAGAACCTGGTTCGCGGTACTTTTCCTTTATTCGGTTCAAAATTCAAACCTATGAATTATTCAGCTATTAGTATTCGATACGTGATTCCTTATATATTTCGACCTCGTAATACTGCATATATTATACGCGAGAACGAGACCGAAAGCTCCACATAGGCAGCAAGGATGCCACTTACGTCACCGGGTATTATAATTAGCAATCTATACAACAAACCTACTATATCGCCATACCCTTAATACTCTCCCCTCGCTCTCCCCCCTTTCTCTGAACGCGTATATTTGTCTATATATGAAATTCGAACGTATTCAAAATCTCAGCGTTTCTCGTTATATGCGGGTAATTTTAATCAACCAGCATTGTGATGTGATTTTCTTCTTTTTTTGCTCATTATAAAAAGCCTACAGCTACGCCGCACCGATGTAAATGAAACTCTAACCCATACGAAGGCAAAATATCAGCATTTTATTCGCTTCTTCGCAGTAAACACGAACAGCCATTCTGCTAACTTGAAACACTGCATTGTGAAATTTTGTTAAGGGGAAATTATCGAAATACGTCGTTTCGGCTCAAATCCGCTTTTTCGACACGAAAATTTTTTTTTTTCAAGTGTATACGACGTAGCAGACCGTTCCATTGAGTTGCTTCAGCCCACCTTAACGGAAACACCGACCAAAAAACGATATTGTCCGAGTTTGTGAGGTGGGGACCGAGGTGCAACCGACCTGCAAAAAGCACATTTTGGGCCTGTGTTAAACACATATACCAGATTTCAACTCCCTACCAATGATTTAGAAAGGAGATAAGCTAAATATCACCATATCTCAGCTGCTAATTGACCTAGGAGGCTGATTTTTCGATATGTTAAAAAAATCCTGATTTTTTTTATCGATGGGTTTGAAAATTAATCACTTTTGCGATTTTTGCCCCTCAGCACCCTCTCGTCCAAATTTGGACATGACTGAGTTTTGCACCCAAAATCATTCCCACTCATACACATCTAACCTGATGCCAATCTGAGCCCATTGACCGAATTTGAGCGGTTTTGGTCATGTACTGAGCCGAGAAAAAAAAATTCTAGTCTTACGGCGGAAAGAATTAAATACATGTTTGATATGGAAAGAAATTGGTATCATCGGCGATCCCGAAATGATTTTCGTTGCCACTCCCCCCCCCGCGCTCATCCACCGTAGGTCGATAGACCATAATAGTTTGGTTTACATTGACGATATGATAGGGAAAATCAAGCTGAAATGTAAGCACCTATATCTACTTTCATTTAATAAAATTTCCAACAATCGATGGTCTTTTTTACAACCTTAAAACGACCCGATATGATATTAGAAAAAGATGCCAAATAATTCAACAAAAAAATATACGAAAATCAAGAAGAAAAAAAAATACTTAATGAAGGGGAAAAATATCCTTCGACGAAATTTTCAAAGCCTTGTTATTTTGCTCGACTATATAGAAATATTTTTCATAACTTCATTCTATATGTATAAGGAATAGATATCATTTTTTTTTGTTTGCCAAATATTTACAATCGGAAGTTTATTTTTTATTTTTACCAGCTTCGTAAATATTTCACGAAATTTCAACTACGAGAGCCATAGATACTATACGCTTGTTGACCTAACATCGAAATACATGCGAAATTTATTCGATATTTTTCATATCTAGATCAATTTATTTTATACTCGCTTAATATTACGTACTAAACTCAGTGGTGTAGCAGAGCCGTGCGGAGGAAGGGGGTAGAGTACCGGATGATCCGTCGAGCTCGAAAAATTTTAAAATATATATATTTTTTTGTATTAAATATCGACAGCGTATGCTTCAGATTCAAAATACTTGAAAATCTTCTCTTTTTTCCATAAAATGTTGAGAAATGTAACCCATCTTTTCCGAATTTCGCTTCACTCGATGTATAAGGTATCTGCAAATTACTTAAATGTTGACCGATGAGTTTGAATCAGAAAAACACCATACCCTACTAGGATAACCCATTTTACCAAAGATAAAAAAAAAAGCATCGCAAAACGATGCTTTTTCAGGCTGATTTTCGTGTAATATTACAATCATGAGAATTCAATAACCCAATTGGTGGGTAGGAAGGGTTCAATGGGGCTAAAAAGTCGAAACTCCCAAAAGACACATCAAAGCTCCCTACAAACGGAAGGATGGAACATGGTATATTTCAACTTCCTAGCTCAATTTGGTGCTTTTTCAGAGTCAAAAGGAGGAAACTCCCTATCTCCCCTTCAAATTGACTTGGGAGATTGATTTTTGGATATGTTATTCAACTTTTGATTGTCTATCGATTGATCTAAAGAGGTACAATATTTTCAATTTTGGTCCCTCAGCACTCCCTACACCAAAATGGGGCAAAACTGAATTTTGACCCAAGGTCATCCCTATCTAATCCTCCTCTAAACTGAGCCGATTGACCGAATTGAAGCGATTTTGGGCGGTATCGAGCGGAGTAAATAATTTTAATGTTCGGTGGGGGGGGGGATAAATAAAAAAATGAAAAAATAAAAATAAATATCTGACACGGTTAGAAGTAGTCTTAATGGTATTCTAGGACTCCTAAACGAATTTTATTGATATTCTACCACCCCCTCCCATACTCCATTGGTCGATAGATCGTAATAGACAGGTTTTCATTGACAGTATGACCTAGAAAATCAGGCTAATTTTAAACCTCACCTTAGCAGATGGAAAAACGGAAAAAGTTAGCTTCTCCCTTCGTCGATACGTTTCCCGACTTACTACGTCACTGCTTAGCCTTATCAAAAATTTACTCCTTACGTAAAACAAAAATTCAGACTTTTTGCCCCGCCCTCCACCCTTCTAGCAGAGTTAAGAACACGACCGAACACAGTAATGTAATAATTCAAAGTAGGTAACCTCTCGTCGAGAAGAAAATATTTAATCGTATAAAATTTTAATTTCATAACTCGCGAAACGAAGGTAGGCATTAGGTTACGTCGTGTCTCGCGTCGTCGGTATCTATTCGTACCTAATGCATATATTTTTAAGAGAAACTTGACGAAGTACACGGGTAGTCAGGTACCTACCTAAAGATACAGACGAGGAAACGTGCGGTACGACGAAGGTGAAAAAGAATGCGGCATGCGAAACTCGTACGTTTGAATAGGTAAAAAATTAGTAATATTACTCGGAAGTTCGAATACCTAGCTTTTTTTCTTTTTTAGCTGAACCGACTAATAAACTGGCGACGTAAATGTTTCATTTCCCCATTTCAATTTGCTTAATGCACTCGACGAAAAAAAAAGGATAGAAAAAAAAAAGACTCTTTATAAAAACCGTAGTAAAAATTTAATTGCGTTCGAAGGTAACGAACATTTATAATAAAGCCGGTGCGCGATCTTTTCACGTTGAAATTATTTAAAATACGCTGGCGCGAGCTCAGGTATACGTAGACAGACGTAAAGCACATGCGAAGGAGGGGCTTGCAGTGAGAAAAACAGAGAGCTTCGTACATCGTACTCGAATAATGTAGGTATTAGGTACCTCTCTACCTACTACCTATATTGATGTGTAGGTATTTTTTGAATTGGTATCGAAAACGTGTTCGTAGACCTATACATAATATAACGTACAAGGCACAGTTAACTTTAATCATTTAATGGTCTTCGATTTCAACGATACCAGTGTTTTTTTCTTTTTTTTTTTCATTAGTGTATAAGGCAATATAGGTATAGGTATAGGTACTCGTAAAATCTAACCGTGTTACATTCATTTACTATTTTACATAGTTTGAAAGTACTGCCATGCACGTTATAACTTTGTAGGTACCTAGCTACTTAATAGACTCGATGGAGCAGGCACAACGAACAAACGTATAATATTTTTCATAATTTCACAGCACTCTTGACCAAATTTAAAATCTTTGTAATTGAAATAGACACCAATCGTATTGAATTTGATCGAACTACAGTTCAATAAAAATAGATAGTTCAGTAGAGAACGCAGAGAAACGATCGTAAAGACTAAGAGATCCATTATTCGTGTTAATAATCAGCATCAGCTTGACACTGTTCTTAAAAAGGAATTCCCTACAAACTACTGTGCTTCGCAAGTGAACCTTTTTAATTAAGAAGAATTTAAATGAATGTACTGGAAGTGTTCTAGCCTGAAGATGAATCTTTCGTCTATGATGAACATACTGTACGTACCTAATACATCACTAGCAATGCATTTCACTCTACATCATAAACCATTCCATTTCCTTTATTTTGCAATATCGAAAATTGAAATTAAATTTAAAGTTGTAATATTCGCGACGCACTTAAAGTACCATATTCGAGTAAATTATCGTCCTTTGAACTTCACACAAAGTACGCATCATGTACGTTACATGTACGTAATATGCATACATAGGTTGGCATGTCTAAATATACCAAGTTACCAACAACAAGAAACAACATCAACGCGCGATAGCGAGTATTTTAATGAAAATTTGAAATACGTAGATTACGGGTACACCCTTACACCATACACCATATACAGCTAACTAAGGATGCATTTTGTCAAGTCAAAGTAACGACGAGTGCGGTGGCTTTTAATCAGGTTAATCAAAGCGAACAGAAACTGACATTTTCTTTTCAGCCAACTTTCTCGACAAGACTGTCGGCAAGATTCATTCGTTCAACGGATACGCTCGCTGGGTAGAGAACTACAGATACAAGGTAGGTAATAGGTAGAGGTACGTTACCTACCATACACGATTACATTTACGACGAGACCCGTCAGAACAAACGTAATATTAAACAATATCAAAAGTTTAATTAAACTATCATGGAAGCTGTTATCGCAGACCACAGGTCTACCTTTACCATCACCTGCAAAATACTCGTATGATAAATTCAACACGAACAAATCGGCTGTGTACATTAATGTGACTACATATGCAACGTAGTATAACACTGAGATAGACATAGACACATACCATACAGTTACACACGTATTAAGCCTTCGTAACAAATGCATTGTGTACATTTGTATAAATGGAAAAAGGCGTTGGTTTAAATTTGAAAAAAAAAAGGCATCGCAATGCGCTACTTTTCGAGCCTAATTTTCATAAACTGAAAGAAATGTACGAAAATCTCAAAATGTACATTTAAAACCCTTACCAAGTCCATATACCTAATTTTAACCTCCCAGCTCAATTCGGAGGGGAGATATGCGTGCAAAAAACCAGAAAAATAATAAAAACCAAAGAAAAAACTACATCTTTTGGTGCTATAAACGGGTGCAATGAACATGAAAAATCAAACCACCACCACCCCCCCCTCATACATCTAGGGCCTATACTAAATGCGCTTGCCAAATTTAAACCCACTATCTTAATTTGGAGAGGAGATATGCATGGAATAGCCTTTTTCAAAGTCAAAAAGGGAACCCCCCCCCATATTTGCCCTCCTAATTGAGCTAGGGGATTGGTTTTGTGGATAATTATTAAATCTTTTTATCCTCAATCAATTGGTCCAACAAGGGAAATTTTTCGCTATTTCAACCTCTCAGTACCCCCTCACCCCAATTTATGCATAAGTGAATTTTGACCCTAGGTCATCCCCACTCAAAAATATAACATCTGCCGACAATCTAAGCCTATTTATCAAATTTGACCAACTTTGTTCGGTATCGAGCTAAGAAAATAATTTTCAATGGGGGAGGGAGCAAGAATAATATGTCATCATCGGTAGGTGTCAGTCGCTTGCGACCGTATTGCACCTAAGAGAGTGCGCCACTTATCACAATTCTATGCATGTGAAACAGCTCCTATCACAGAGCCCATTCGTGCTTTGATGAGGTCAAATCACCTGGTTGAAGATCTCCCTACTCCTCTTTTACCAATGGCCTTACCAAAGAGAATGTCTTTTTTGAGATTTCCCACTTCTCACCTGGTCACATGTCCAAAACACCCTAGAATGCGTTGGCCCCTGTATTTCGTTGAATATTGAAATGGAGGTTAGTCGCGCTGCCGGGGTATCCTCAGCATCCTTCGCCAGACCCACATCTCGAAGGCGTCGATTCTACTTTTATCATCTGCCTTCAACGTCCATGTTTCCGTGGCATATAGGAAAACAGGGAAAACAAGTGACTGTATAAGTCTGTTCCTTGTTTTTCAGGAGATCTTGTGATTACATGGGACATTACGCAATCTGGTCACAGCTGATTTGCTTACAGCGATTCGGCTCCGTATTCCTGCCAACGAGCCTCCATCTGCTTAGGTGATGGAGCCTAAATATATGAAAGCGTTGACCTTTTCGTCCTTGCTAAGGGCTGCAGAAACTGGAAGATACTTGATCCGTTCCACCACCATGACTTTCATTTTTGATGTTTTAAATACGAAGTCCAAGTTTTTCACTGGCTATCTTCACCATGTTGACAAGCTCCAACATTTCCTCCTGTTCATCTGAAGCAATCATATCGCAAATTAGAGATTTTTCTGTTTTTTAGCTGTCCTGAATTCCTTTAGAATCCCACACAACTGTGCCATCATCTTACTTGATTTCGCGAGTTCTGGGGTTTAAAATCTCTAGCGATCTGATGTATTTTCTTGTATAATGTACTAGTATCATTGCGGTCTACATATTCCTGAATTTCATTGCAGGTTTGGTTATGGTGGACTTCTCTGTCTCTAAAACAACACTGCTGGACTGATCTGTTCAGTAGCATATATTCTTCGTTGTCGCCACGACATTTGGCTTTCCTATGTTGCTCTATAATCAGCAAAGTGTCCTCTCTTATCCATGGCTGCTTCTTTTCTGATAAGCGTTCTTTTTCCTTAATAACTGACTCACGTGCATGAGTTATCGTGGTTTTGATGTCTTCCCACATGGTGTTTGGGTCATTTGTATCCGAACACGTGATATTTGTCGTAGCAGTCACCTTCTTCAATTCAGCATCGGTGAGAAAAATCCGCGCTTTCTTCTTTGCCCTTTTCACACGGATTCGCAGCTGTACTCCTGGCTCCTACCAGAAGTTGATGATCTGATGCCACATCAGCTCCTGGATATGTTTTGGCTTTAATGATCAACGATTTCCATTTTATCTGGATTAGAACAGAGTCAGTTTGATTGAGAAAGTAACCATCACACAACTTCCACGAGTACAGTCCGTAATTATGTTGTTGGGAAAAGGTATTTGCCAGCACAAGTCGCTGACCCACACATAACTGGAGAAGTCTATCTCCGCGTTCATTCCTTGTTCCTAGACCATGATTACCAACTACTCCATAGTAAGCATCAATGCTATCAGTCTTCCTAACTTTGGCATTAAAGTCTACCAGCACCAGCTTTGTGTCGCTCCTTGGTAGTGAAGCCAGTGTTTCTTCAAGGATGTTGTAGAATTCTTTAATTTTTTCATCTGGTGCTGCACTGGTTGGGGCATGTGCTTGGGGGATCAATCCTGGTAACTGTCACCAATCATTGATGGCTCTTGCACCTAACACCAGGTGCTTGTATCTAGCATGTACTATGATCGCCACTCCTGTGTGGCCTCTTTTACTGGACAAAAAGACAAAGTTTCCCTTGCCTGATGTAAAGCGGGAACGGATATTTTTTAGCAATCCTGTCCCATTTAAGGGGCACCAGAACTCGGGGCCGTTCAAATTAGGTGTTTCTTGCAAAAATGACCATTGTGGGTTTTCAAATCTTCAGTAGTAGACAGTTTACCCTCTTAGCGTGGAGAAGTCTGAACTGTGTGTGTGCATTGATATGTGAAGAGTGAATAACAATATTAACAGTAAGCTATTATAGATCAGGGAAGAGGAAAGGGTTCCCCTGGTTCTCTTTAAGTCGCCTCTTGCAACAGGCAGAGAGTGCCATGGAAAAATTCTACAACCCGTTCCCATATGGGAGTTTGGGAAAACCATTAAAACTATTTTTGGTCGTGTAAGCTATTCACTCTCTTCATTTCTATTTTTTACACTCATGACTAAAATCAGTTATTCCACTTGGTAGGAACCAAAATCACTCAAATTTGACCAATAGGTAATGTTTTGCGGAGGATTAAATCCAAATGAGCGGGGATGACCTCCAGTCAACATTCAGCCATGTGCAACTTTAGGAAAGAGGGGGTTGAAGAGCAAAAAACCCGAAAAATTGTTCCTTTTTGAGCCAATCAGTGGAGAATCCAATGTTGTACAACATACCTAAAAATCAACCTCCTAAGTCAATTGAGAGCGAAGATATATGAATTTTTACCACTTTGAGTTGGAAGGGATTTATATTTGGCATGTACATTTAGTAAAGGTTCTAGTTGTGCTATTTGGGGGGGGGTGGGTTTTCATTCTCATTGTATCCTTTCAAAGCCTTTGAGAAGCTGTTTTTCGGACAGTTTTTGTTTTCTTTTTTCAAGACTGCCGCACACATACGAGTATCTTATTTCATCTTAATTGATCTGAACAGTTTAAATTTATCCTGTACCTTTGATAGAGGTCTTTGATTCGTTTTTTTTTTTTTTTTGGTTTCAACTATTTTATTCCCATAAATGGAAAAATTCGCAGCTTCAATACTTCGGAAAAACCAAAATAACATTTTTTACCATCGTTTTTTTTTTTTTTTTGGTTTTAATGGCATTTAAAGAATCATTTCAATACAATGTTACGGGGGGGGGGGCTTATTGATTACACCTGTAGTACCTATATAAACAAATGAATGTGAAAGTAAATTTGAGAAATTTTGAATAAATAAATATTTCAAATTGAAATGAAAATTTTTAAAAGTACGAAAATTTATGTAATGAATTGCTTGGCAAAAATTCTACGCAAATATACGTATAATTATTTATACCAATGATCTACTGCGATTCTATAAAATGAATTCGAAAATAAGAGCGGTATAAAATTACATACGATAGGGCCTACTTTAACGACACGGATGGTATTCTAAATATTTCAATATGATATTAAACAAACTTACCCGGCCTTTTAAAGCGAGCAGGTTTTCTTTGAGCCTTCTCAAAGTTACATTACCTTCATAATGATATACACTTAATATTCACTGCGAACATTTTGCAACCACTTTTCCTACTAAGGTAGATATAACTTACCATACTTATTTAAAATACCCTCATAATCACTTGAAAAACACCAACTAGGCAACAATGAAATACTTCGTTTATCATTATTTTCCCATGTACTTATCCCATTTTCAGAATTACTTATCGTTGTAGAGCTATTGTTTTCATTCATGATAATGTGTAAGCGCGAAGCGTTTTATTAAATTGTTACGTAAGTATATACGTTTAATTATCAAGTACGTATTTATTTAGCGTGCAAGAATTTACTCCACTTTGGTGAAACCGGTTTACAAGCCAAACTAAATAATAAAAAGTAGAGGAACCACTGATTTTGATACATATAAAATATAAAAATAAAATATACAATACATTAAAAATAATCATTATATATTAAGTTTAATGCGGATAAACCCTTCAGGAGTAAATTTTTATAAAGCCTTTTTAAAAATACACTTTTACAAAGTACAATAGTACTTTTAACATTTTTTTTTTTTTTTTCGTTTTTCGTTTTTCGTTCAAGCAGAGATGAGCCATTATGCACGTAGTAAATGGACAATAGAAGTATAAGAGGAAATTAAAGACGAGATATGCGAGTACAAAAAAAAAAAAAAAAAACAAAAAACAAAAAACAAAGGATTAAAAAAGGTTTAAAATAAAAAAAGCTCAGATTATTACCATCAGAGAATCGCAGCAGCGTTTCACCGACGAGGGAAAAAACACCTTTTGAATATTTGAATGTCACTAGTTCGTTAATTTTTAACGGGATAAGAATAGGTTAAAATATATTACACGTTTTGGGAGTACATAGGAATCCATTTACCCGATGCTGTTCATCTCGTCGAGGGTGAATTTTAATATTTGAAAAAAGAAAAAAAAAAATATAATAAAAAATCGTAGCATTTAATACTTTTATACAGCATCAGCGCCTCTAAATAGGTATATAAAAGTAGAGTCCTTAATACGTAAATAGCACGTATAGACAGATAATTATCTACATACGTACGTATCACATTCAACACTACGTACAACTCTCGTATAGTACTAGCGAAAAATCACGCTCATGAACTCAATCGAGTCAATGTCAATACTCGTAAAGGGCATGGACCAATAAAAATGACGAACTTGTACTGTAGTGATATTTGATCGGCTGCGTTATTACGAAATATTCACCATTCAAGCATTAGTTTTACATACCAACGCTTTCAATGAACGATACCGAGAAATCAAATCAAAACTTTCTTTTATATTTAAATTTTTTCTTTGGAAATTTTTTTTTGTATTTTTTTGGACACCCCGTAGATATATAGGCCAAAAAATTAATTTTCAAAGTTTCGTTAAAGTGGGAATGGATAGTAGATGGAAAGCTGAACAAGCTAATCAACATAAAATCTTGCAAAAAAAAAAAAGAAAAGAAAGAAAAATGGACGTGGATAGTGCGTAGAAAGTTGAACACATTTTTTCTCTACATTTTTTGCTTGACACGAAAATTGAAGGAGCTACATTAAAATTAGTTGGGAAGAAAATAATTTGCGATTTGATAAAAAATTAAAAGAACAACATTTGTTCAACTTTCTACATAATTATTTTTTCTTCGAAAGATTTCATTTTGATTAGCTCGTTAAATTAGCCCCTTCAATTTTGAAGCTAGTCAAAAAATGAAAATAAACAAAAGTTGCCCAGTTTTTCAGTTTTTTATCTTTTATCCTTGCCCATAGTTGAAAATTCGTTTCGATTGTTTATTTTTCAAAATACTGATTTGACCTTTCAATTTTAAAGGTAGGCAACCTGTTCATCTGACATGTTTTTTTAGTGGTGTTCCGATTGCATTCAAGTTTTTAAACCCTCTTGCTGGACACCCTGTATATACTAGAATGAAATGGCCTGGAGTAATAATTCACAAATGAACAAAATTGGAGCAGGGGTTGCAAAAGAACTAAAATTTTATAATGCACATCGACAGAAAATCAACCTGTAACGTCACTTAGAAGGGGAAAATATGAAAAGTTTTCTCCTTTTTGAGTCAGGAAAAAAATTAATTTCTTTATTATGTCAGTTTTCAATCAAACGATGGGCCAGAAGTGTTTTGACTTTTTGAGTCCCATTGCACCTATTTTTTAGTATGATTTCCTTCGTCATATTGTCAATGAAAACAAGGTTATTGTGGTTTATCGATGAAGGGGAGAGGGCGTGTCGACCAAATCCGTTTTGGGGCCCTAGAAGACCACTACGACAATTTTTGGTCATGTCAGATATTTACTTTCATTTTAAATTTCATATCCCTCCCCTCTCCAAAGACTAAAATCCTTTACTCTACTCAATACGGGCCAAAATTGCTCCAATTTGGTCAATAAGCTCAGCCATATGAGTGTGAACGAACTTGGGTCAAAATTTGAGGGTGGGGGTGCTGAGGGGTCAAAATTGCAAAAACTGTTTCTTTTTGAGCTAATCGATAGACAATCCAAAGTTGTGTAACATATTCGCAAATCAGCCTCCTAGGTCAATTAAGAGAGGAGATATGGGGGGACACCCCTTTTTGACCTTGAAAAGGGCTGTTCCTCCTTTATCTCCCCTCCAAATTGCGCTAGTAAATTGAAATTTCGTAATGTAGACTTGCTAGGGACCATGGAAGTATCTTTTGGCGGTTTCAATCTTTCAGACCAATTGCATCCCCTCACAACCCCAAAAATGTGGTTTTTTTGGAGGGTTCTCTTGCACTTGGAGTTTGTTCCACGCATAACTCTCCACCGAATAGAGCTAGAATGTTGAATTTTGAGCTGCAGGGGTTGTGTATGTGTCTTTTGAGGATGTCGACTTTTTAACCTCATCGCATCCCCTCTCAGCCCCGAAAATATTGCTTTTTGGTCGGGTTTTCTAACATTTTAAGTTTGTTCGTCGCATAACTCCCCTCCAAATTGAGCTAAGAAATCGAAATTTGGTACGTAGATTTAGTAGGGTTTCTAGATGTGCTTTTTGAGGGTCTCGACTTTTTAGTCCCATTAGACCCTCCCAACACTCACTACTAAATCGCACAAAAATCAGGCTACACTTTTTTTTATCGGTTCATTCGTGTTGAATACAAAAAATTTCTATTCGATTTCCAATTAATTCGGGTATTTTTCGAAAGCTTCGGGAACAAAGATTTTATGCAGGTATACGAATCGGGTATCGGAAAATCGATAAAATATCACTTCGGTACGAATTCATCGTTGTTACCTGTCAATGCCCTTCGTAGGACTAACCAACATTACGCTTATGAGGAATTACAGCTAGACGACCAGGTTTACTAAAGCTATATTACTCGAGAACAAATTATATATAATACGGTATAGCTGAAGCCGATATAGAGGTAAGTACGAGTAAATATGTATTTTCAAGAAAGCTCTTTACTATAGAAAGTAGAAAGAAAATTAATACGATCGAGATATTGTTCAAAACGAATGACACATGAAAGGCTGGAACAGGGAAGACGAAAGACGAAAGGGTACCTCGAGCAGTGGCAAATGGTTTTTTTTTTTTTTTTTTTTTAAAGAAAAATATGAAATGTATACGTATAAGGTAAGGTACGATTAAATAAATAGATATATTTCAACGCGGAAATGTAGGTAGGATACACATCCAGGTGGAGGCAGCCACAGAGGTGGTACATGTATTTTGCAGTATGCGTATGTGTGTATAGGCCATGGCTATAGGTACGATACGGTACGGTTTACGTTACGATAAATGTACCAACAAATCGTTTTCGGTAATTAAATTTTTTCGAGCGTGAAATTTTTGCAACGAAACGTACCGTAGGTATGGCACACATTTGCAAAAGACATTACCTCGCCATTAATCATACCATGTTGTAATGGTAATCGTCGTGAGAGAACTGGCCACTTAACAACGTAAAAGCAGTCTCTTGTAATTAAATGTTAATTACTCAACAGACGTTTGATGTATCGAAATGGTAAATTTTGTAACAGACAAAAGGCCATCGCTAACCTCGTTTAAGCTGTTACATTGCGTTACGTTACGTTGGGTGGACGGACGAGACGGTCGGTTTCGGTTTTACTTTACCAGCTATCTACATTATGGTAGGTAGTAGGTACCTACCTACCTATCTACTCGTATCTGGTGTAGGTACTGTATATATCTGTATACCTGCTACTAAATTGTTTTCATTCCATGTTTCTGCTGTTCTCGTCCGCGTCCCTTTTATTCTATACAGGTATTTTAGTCCATGTACAATAACACAGCGAGCGACTCTTTCGGTTAAGTAATCCCGGCTTTGTGGTATGAATGAGAGGAAACCTCTTTGCATTTTAAAAGCTACCCAACTCCGCACTACCTACTGCCTACCAAGCAAACCTAACCTAACCAAACCAACGAGGAGACAGCTTATCAAAATTATCATTCTAGTAAAATTCGTCTCCTCCCCCCTCCCCCCATCTACTCTACATAATATACACATTGTTCCGTATTTACATCGCATTCTATACGTAAGCAGATTTCATTTATCTTCATCGAATTTCAAAACGTTTCTTGATACTTGCGAGTAATATGCTCCAATTGCTCGACAGGCATAGAAGAACGACGAAAGTTGTCGCAATGCAAGATAAAAAAGTAACATTTCTCAGTCAGTACAAATTCTACGCTGCGATTTGATCAATGAAATTGTCGATTTCCAAACACCTACTGATACGTGCATTGTAGGTATAACTACTTTAGTTGATGGAGCAGATGAGATTTTTTCCAATGCAGCTGAATTCGAAAAAGGAATCGTATGCAGGTGTCAACTGAATTGAAAGCACTATAAATGAGCATATCGAACACAATCCAATGTTTCGCTGAGTATGCATTTAGATTTACATTTTATGCAAACCAAATTGGTCGTAAAAGATCTACAGAAAAGCAGACATCCTACGTAAAGTAGGCAGAGAAAGAAACCAAAAAAACAAACCAAAGTAGGTATTTAAATGCAACTCTCATCAGTTTCAACCCCTATTGATACTACAGTTTTATATAAAAATCATAGCTCCCGAAGACGAGCAGAATATTTAAAGGTACTCTACACTTTGTAAAAATAAGCTTCATATAACGTGTACTTGGACCTGCCCTACCTCCATTGGAAACATAAACCGTGCATATTTAAAATACACTATGCAACTATCTAGCCATCTGCTCTTTCTTTTCAGTAGATGAGGGGACGAGCATGTTAGTTGCACTCACGTACATTGAAAATAACACAAAAATTACGTATTTGTTTGTATCTACAAGGTGTTCCATTTCGACAGTACTTCCTTCATGTTACAAGTAGTGCAACTTCAGCTAGGCTCATGTAAGATGTTTTGCATATCCCAGCTGTTGAAGGGGCTGACTTATATGGATTAAAAATTTTGTATTTTTGAAACATTTTTAATCATGTTTTGTAAGTAATGATTTCAAAAAGTCGTGCAATTCAAAATTTCAGCTACTCGAGTTGAATTTTCGAATTTTGTCAAATAAAAAAAAAAAATCGATGTAGGCCAAATCCTAAAATTTTTGCCATCACTTTTTCAGACGGTGCTTTTTTGATAGAAAAACTTCAACATCGAGTTTTGATCTCACTCAACGGATCTGCCAGATCACGGGCGTAACAAGAGCATGATAAATGAGAGGGTTAGAGAAGTGCCAAAAATCACGTTAGCTTAAAAAATTATAATTTTCGCTCATTCAAAAGTGAATTTTTTGAACACTTTAATCAATGAGATGTTTACCAGTGTTTAAAAAAAAGAAGCGTAAAGTTTTCGGATTTTTTTTCATTTTTGGTAGGGCAGACCAAACCGAAACTGGTCCTTTTTTAAAAGAGGTTTACCTCCCCTCCCCCTTTCCAGGCTTTCTCACTGATAATGCTTCTACATCGGATCTTCACTCTACCTTATGTTTGTGACACATGTACGCATAGAAAGGATGGATGGGTTGAAGGGGAGGATGGGGGGGGGGGTGTGTAATTTGACATCTCAAAGGAAAATCTCTTTTTAAAATTTTTCTATCAAAGGTACCAACATTAATTCGACAATGTTTATGCAAAAATTTCAGCTGCTCAAATACATTTTTCAATTTCCTTTATCAATTTAAAAAAAAAATCAAAATTTGAAAACACATTCGGAAGAGGTGAAAATTCAAAGTTGGAGAATTCTTGGCGTGTTCTATTTGACTGCCTAAGTTTCATTAGACTGAAAATCCGACAGTATGAGTACTTTCCTTATAAATCACAAAAAAGTGGTCCGAAGAGATTTAAAATTTTTATTAATTTATGACTTCTGTTCGTAGCACCTGTAGCAACATTTTACGAGGTTTCCAAATTCCCACGGAGGGGGCAAGGGTGAAGAGTACCTGTGGAAAATTTTTTTATCACTTTCGCCGGATGATTAATAATGTGTACTTGCCTCAAATAACGATTGGATTGTTCGAACAAAGATGAACGAGACGCTTTTGTGCTGAATGGTTATGGCTAGTTCTCTCATCTGACAAATGGCTCGAGAAATGTACGACGGCCAAGATGAATTTCGCTCGATGCAGAAAGTATGAAACTTTGTCGTATAAAAAACTTTTTCATCATATTCGCGCGCTGATGCTTAGCGGCCGAAAAAAATCGAATCTCGAAAGTAAAACTCGGTCCAAGTGTATAGCAGTAGGTATTTACGAAAATTGCGTTATAACCCCCCCCCCCTCCTCTCCACCATTTATACGATAAATTTACATTTACGTACGTCGCACTCGCGACAACAATACGAGTAGGTATGTGCGAAAGTTTCGCTTATTCGATTTTTTTCGTCGCTTTAAAACTTGTCCAAGTGTATAAATAAATTTACATATAAGTACTTCCTACTTATATATCTTCTTACTAGTTCCATAATGTATATTGTATAGGTAAGTACAAGAAAAAAAAAAAAAAGTACCTAAGTGAGTACTATAACTATGAGAGCTAGCTAATATTTTTAACATAGCGGATAAGTTAAAATAATTTAAAAATATTACGAGATTCGAAATAGCGATATATCTTACCTCTCACATTGTCGGAGCGTCCAACTAGCGATTATCCATAAAGAAACCATAAAAACTAGAAGAACGGTGCCCGGACAAATAGTCATTAAAGTCTTCAACACAAACCTAGTATTGAAATTAATTCGGTTTAAAGCTCCGATACTTCTAGAGGAAGCGTCAGTGAATAACTTACTATGTAAAAGCATTACCCTACAAATAAGATACAGTCTTAGGAACATTGGGAGTGATAAAGTAACATCATAAGGCACCCATTGAGAAGCGATATTTCCCTGTTTATTGGCTAATTTCGTCGTCCAAAGGAAATAATATTGTCCGGGAATTGGATGTATTGCGCAAATTACCAATTCCATGGTGATCTGAGCTATCCTTTGCCATGTCATCGCTATTCTCCAATCGTCGGCGCAGTTATCAATCATAAATAACTGAAATAAAAATTATAAATGCAATTATATTTCAAATTCAGAATCCGTTCGAAAGTTTTTTTTCCAACCATCACCGATACGCAACGAAACGACAACATCGACCACGAAAAAAGAAACAACCCGCATTTCATCGATACACAAATCAAAATCAAACATTCGAACCAGATCAATTATGCGGTCAAGTAACTTGTAATCAAAAGTTTGTAAATGGCAAAAAAAAAAAATCATGGGAATGTAATTAATAAAAATTGTACAAAAGAATTAAATATTCGAAATATTGTTGAACTATTGAACTGCAAAGAGCAACAGGTGCTAAATGACAGTTCAATAAGGAGAAAAAAGTCATTAAAATAGCATAAAAATTGTTACAAATAATTGAAATCATTCAATGAAAAGGGCTATAATTATCTGAAATATAATAAAAATTGCTTAAAATGATTAAAATATCGTAAATATATTGATAAATAATTAAAAATAATACTCGACGATAATTTGATATAATTAGGCCTACTAAAAATAGATAGATACACATGAAATAGCCATAATGATAATAAATACCATAAAAATAGTTCAAAATACCATAAAGCGTTTATATTTAATTTAATTTTGCAATATTTATGCCATTTCAATGTCTTTGAGTCCTGATTTTAAGAAGTTCCACGATGAACTCAGTCATTATTTCAAAATATTTGTATTTTCATCCAAATCAACATCCTTTCCAACACATTCGCACGGTATTTCGAGCTCTCGACCTTATCCTTCTAGTCGCATGGTCAAAGAAAAGCCAAACTATTACGGTTCAACAACAATAAGGGGATGAGGGTGTAATGAATATTAGTAAAATACATTCTAAAAACTAAAATGTTCATTACGAGCATATTCAGGTCATCGTACGAGTAAATATTCATTCATTGAATTTTTCTTACAAATTCAAAAATCATCAATATCGATCAAAGTGGTATGACCGCGAACCAAGGTACGATATAGTATTTGAAATTTAAGGAGATCGTCTCGAAACAATTGACTCATTTTAAATCGCAATCGATGCAGAATCAAATGTTGCATGTACATCGTATTCAGGAATCGATCTCTCAAAGCAATTAGATGAATATAAAAGATGTTTCCAATCTTGAATCGCTTGGATCATCCTCTAGAAGCTGAAATTCAGCATGTCTACGGTTCTAGATGTACCTTTTGAGAACACTTATCTATTTTTCAGCTTTTGCTGGCCCGAAAAAAAGAATTTTTGAGCCTTTTTCTGGTTTGTTCTCTAACCTAAAAAATAACTCGGGGCTTTCAATTACGCTCAAAATTGTTTTGTAAGTTTCGTTCGATGGTCCAACGAAGAAATAACAATCATTTCGGTCTTGACCCTTTGGGAAGAGGAGGGGGTGGGGATTGTAATTTTAAAACAATCGTGATTTTTCGTCAAACAGCTCAACTTTGATAGCTCAAATTTCGAAATTGGTTAGACTTGGAATATATGTGTTTGCGTAGTTTTATAGGTAATCCAAAGGGAATTCTGAATCAATGGTCAAAATTTTAAAAGTTCAAAGTTGAGCTTTGGAGATGGAAGCTCAAATTTTCATTATGAGTATAAAGGTCGAAAGCTACAATTTAAAAATCTGAAAAAATTACCCATCTTTTTATGTTCGTTTCAATTAACTCATTTTCAAAATGGGATCTCAACAGCCCTAGGGGACAGAGGGGACCACACATTTGCTCAAAATCTTACAAAATGAGGAAAATTAGGTGGCATATCGATTCTTACTAATTCGAGAATGCTGAGTTCAAATATCAGTTTATTTTTGTGATCTCAGCCAGCCAAACAACCCCCCTCCCCCCTTCCTCAACATGGTCAAAATTCGAAGAAATTGAAAAAATGAATTGACATATCGATTCTTACTAATTTGAGGTCGTTAAGCATAAATATCGGTTTATTTTTTTAATCCGACCCCACCAATTGTCCCCCACCCTTTCAATGTGATTAAGATTTAGAAAAACTGCAAACGTGATGTGGCATGTCCATTCTTACTAATTCTAGGATGCGGGGTTCGAATATCGGATTACTTCCTCAATCCAACTCTTCTGTGCCAACATTTTTCAAATTTTTGGTAACTTGAAGGCCAGTTTAGAGCACGAAGGAGCCGAATCAAGAAGGTAAGTTGATATTCGATCCTAGCGTGCCGAATTAGTTCATTATTTCCAAATATTTTTGAATTTTTCAGGTGGCAAAAGGGGCACTTGGGGTACAGATCTGAAAAAAAAAGTGAATATTCACGATCCGCGACCTCAAATTAATAATAATCGATACGTCAATTCGTTTTTTCAATTTATTTGAATTTCGATCATATTGAGAGGGTTGGTGGGAGCGTGAAGAAGGGTCTGATCAGAAAATTAAGCCAATAATCAAACTCATCGTCCTCGAATTAGTAGAAATCAATATCCCACTCCATTTTAACTTTTTTTTTTAATTTTGACCAAAATTGAGAACCCCTGTGCCCTCCTGGGTTATTAAGATCCCATTCTTAAAATTAATTCTATTAAAACTAAAATGAAAAGTTCTATTCGAGGTAACTTGTTCAGATTTTTTAAACGTTAGCTTTCAAGCTTTATACTCAACATGAAAATTTGAGCTTTCCCCTGAAAAGTTCAAACTTGAGATTTCAAAATTCTGAACATCAATTTTGAATCTACATTAGATTAACAATAAAAGCACGCAAACTGATTTATCATAAGTTTAACCAATCTTGAAATACGAGCCTTCAAAGTTGAGCTATTTGACGGAAAATCGCGATTGCTCGAAAATTACAAGAGACAAGGGCCAAAACGACGGCGATCCCTTCACCAGAACACCGAGGGAAATTTACAAAAAAATTTTAATCAAAATCGTAAGACCTAAGTTACGTTGTTTTGACATGGAATGAACGTTAGGACTAATCCAATTTCAACACCGATGCTGAAAGGGTACCTTCATCAGAAATTGTGAAACTCCCCTATCCTAAAATTTTGGAATGAATCAAGCATTGGTATATGCGATCCTAAAAGATAATTTTGAGCGCAAGAAAACCATCGATTCGTCTCACATACTCTACCACAATGACAGAAAAATGTTTTGGGTGGAGGTGAGGGGAGGGGAGGGGGTTGTGTTCCATCTAAAAAGCGTGTATGAGGAAAAATTCTGACAAAGGCTACACCTACATGGTTTTTTTTGAAAATTTTTTCATCCCTCAGAGTATGGTTTAAACAAAAGAAATTTTCAAATCACTACGATGTCGCGAATCCATATTACCCATTTAGATTCATACCATGAGTGGGGATGGAGCGAGGTAACAAGGTTTTAAAAGGGGGTTCTGAGGTTTTGTGAAAACGACAAGTTTTGAAACTAGTTCGTCAATATGAACTGAATTCGTAAAGATGGATTTTTGCGTCACGTGCCCGGTTTCAAACATAAACGCCAAAAAAGTCATTTTTGAGAGTTTTTCTTGCATTTTTAAACACGACAGCGTGGTCAAAAAATTGAACGAGCTTTCTGGTAAAAAGTACGTATAGAAATACTCATTTTATGAAACTAAAATTCGTCGTAGCATTCTTGGATTCCGAGCCATAGTGATTTTAAAATTTATTTTCTTCACCTCCCTTCTACTGCGGACTGGAAAATTCTCAAAAAAATAACATGTAGACGAGCTCTTAAACCCACTACTTTGCATAAATTTCAATATAGTGGATTTTTCTTCCTAAAAAACACGGAGGGGTTGAAATGGAGATGGTTTTTGAGCTCAAAATTATTTTTTAGAATCACCTATACTTCAATACTTCATAGTTCATTTCAAAATCTCAAGACCGCAACATTTTACCAATCTCAGCTGGCGTACTTTGAGATAGGGAAAATACTTATTAAGGTTTTCAATAATTAGGGGCGAAATCCCCCTTCTTCTGTCTGTTTTTCATTTGTACGTATATCTTTAGAAACTCGGTTCAACGTTACATTTACGTACAATGGAAACCAGACGAGGGGCGGAAAAGAGACACAAATTTTCCAACCTTATTTTTAACTAGCGAATTTACAAACTTTTGATTTAGAATACCATTTACGCATGATTTGATGCAGGCTTCACTCGTCTGCTGATTTGTTTCGATTGAAATTCATTCACTCGTTGACCACATATTATCGAGAAACCATAAGTCCCTAGTATGACGTAGACTTACAGAACGTAAGTAAGTAAGTAAGGTAAAAGTATATCTGAGATGAACAACGATATTTTGAAAATAAATCGTCTACTCTGAACCGAAGAACCAAACGCACAGCGAGCAAACAGAAGTACCTACACGCGAAACCTTTTTTGAAAATTTATTATCATCGATAAACGCAGAACACACCGCGTCGCGTCATTTTCAAAGACAACCATGACCAATGGCAGGCTTGTGCAGAAGGAGAAGAAAAAAGAAACGCAATACTTAAGATACATTAATATAGTCAGCCATATCTGTACAATGGTGGGTACATCGCATCGGACATTTTCGAGACAAAATTCTGCTACAAATTATGGCAATTATTTTAAAAACAATGGCGCAAGGAACGCAGGTATCGAAATATGTCATTTCCCGCTGCGAAAGCAATCTCTGACCTACCGCATACCGCATAGTTCCCATGGAAACTAATTTCAAAGCAGAGACACGCCGCCGAGATGTACGATAAGGAGGGGCGGGGGGGGGGGGTGGCGCACCGGCACGATTTTGGCACAACATTTTTCCATCCAACCAAACTTCGATCTACTTTTCCATTTTGGGAAACGACCACCACCACCAAGACGCGGACGACTTTTCGAGCCAGAATTTATTTCTAAAATCGCGTAATTAATTGGATAAAAAAAGAAAAAAGAAAAAAGAAAAGAAAAAAAAGCGAAAAAAATTCGCGCTATCGTTATCTAATAAAAGCAAGCTCGTCGTCGAAGTCTTTCGTTCGATGGAGCAGCGTTGAGAAAAGAAATTCCGCTGGCGAAGTTTAATGGCACGTTGCCTTTGCCTCTTCGAATAGTGTGGCACCTCAGCTCTCGTTTCACCTACCTCCTCGCCACCAACAGCGGCAAATATTTTACCATTTTTATCAACGAATACGGCCATATCGACCAATGGAATTTATCTATCTGCTATCACGCAGAATGCGCTAACAATGTGAAAATTTTAATTAAATCTGATAAATTTACTTGAAAACTATACAGCAAAAATTCGTATTCTTCTTCGCGACCGTATAACGATGTTAAATTTTATACGTATGGCGTAGGTAAAAAGTTTTCGCTAAATACGACCAAAAATTAATACTCTTTCTAGATAAATGTATCTCGTATAATTTGTAAAAATATTTTACCAAAATGGTGCGCAAACTGAGAAAAAATATATTTGTACGAAATTTCTTACGCGTTTGGTTATCATCAAACCACGATGAACGAGTGTTCGTAGATTTGAAGGGATTCGATTCTTTCATTTTAATACGTTCGTTCTACGAAATACTGAATTACGATAATTTTGCTCATTTTTTCAAAATACAGGATGTTCAGCGAGAAGGTACACAGATTTGAAAGAGTCTTTCCTAATAAGCGTCAAAAAACGGCCCCCGACCCAAAATCGATCAAACTTGAGCTAAAACGTTACTTAAGGTCTAGAAACATCCCCAAAAAATTTTGACTCCCTACACCAACTTCTTTCGGAATTATCGCTCCCAATGTTGAAATTTCAACACGCGATATCTCTAGAGGGGGGGGGGGCGAGGGTAAAAGGGTAAAACCTTTGAAATTTTTCCAAATCATACATCTTGCTGAGTACTATGAATGAGAATTTTTCGAAAATTTTCAGTACATATTTTCCCAATTTTTTTCGTATTGAAGTTTTCAAAAAAATAAAACATGGGGGGGGGGGTCAAGGGTGGAAATTTTTTTATTATCTTTGTTAGGTGGTCATCTATTACATATATTTTTTGGGGGCCCCGAAATTGAGTGCAACACTGAAAAAAAATTTAAACCAAAAAAAAACACGTTTTTCACTACTTTTTCATAATTAATGAGGCAAGTATCACAACTCAAAGCGAAATTTCGAAGCAATACATGAATAAACTGAAAGTACATATTGAAAAAACTCCATTTATAAAATTTCAAGTCCTGAAGCGCATTTCTTGAATTTTGGCAAATTTTTAAAATTTCAAAATCATCTCATCGTCTTGTAAATCAAAAAAATTTGATCTGACTCTACTTTCGACCTTTCAAGTCGATGAAAAGCGGTTTCGAGACGTTTCGTAGCCTTCGGAGAAATTTTGGAACTTTTCCAGGGCTGGAGAGCAGCATCTAAAATCTCAAATGACCCATATTGGTGACCAGTTTAATCGACGAAATCACAATTTTCCAAAATTTGTAAATTTTGAATGCAAATTTATATTTTATTGCAGAGAATTTTCGTGTAAGTAATTTGAAAATACATACATGACTCACGCATTGAAGTAAAAAGCTCAAAGAAACGCGCTTCACGACTTGAAATTTTAGAAATTGAGTTCTTTTAATATGTACTTTCAATTTATTCACGCATTGACTCGAAATTTTGCTTTGAGTTGTGATACCTCCCGTATTAATTATGGAAAAGTAGTGAAAAACGTGTTTTTTTTTTTGGTTTTCATGTAAAAAAATTTCCAGTTCTAACCCCCCCCCTTTTTTTAATATATTTTTTTGAAAATTTCAACATAAAAAAAATTGGGAAAATGTGAATTCAAAATTTTCAAAAAAATCCTCGTTTATAGTATTCAGAAAGATGCATAATCTGTGATAATTTCAGACGTTTTTACCCCCTCCCTCTTCTAGAGATATCGCGTGTTGAAATTTCAACATCGAGGGCGATGATTCCGAAAGAAGTTGGTGTAGAGAGTCAAAATTTTTTTGGGGGTGTTTTTAGACCTTAAGTAACATTTTGGCTCAAGGTTGATCGATTTTGGGTCGGGAGTGAAAATCTGTTTAAAATTAATTTTGACATGGAAAAGAGAAAATCGATAAAAACATATCGTCGTTCGATGAGATAAATAACGCGAATGAAATTCCATCTAAGGATAAAAGCAGGATGGGTGAAGTGCGGTACGGGGTAAGCCGACGAATAAGTAGAAATCACTGTATCCTATACTAATACATTGTTCGATTCGGAAGGCACGAGAAACCGCAGAATGCGGAGGAGGGAAGAAGTAACGCCGTCGACGAGCATAATTACATTCACAAACATGTCGAACAAATTGCCTAAGTAGTTTGCCGCAAATACCGAACACCTTCCATTAATAACACCATACAACCAACAATACATATACGTATTGCTCGAATCAAGTAGATCTATTTTCGCTTAAGCTCAAACAGAACATCTCATCGCAGCTTTGATAACTGAATACGACGATAAGTATGAAATTATTCCAGTTACACGAATACGAAAAATACTTATTTCCCACTGAAATATACCATTGAACGATATTAATTCTGATACGTCGTTTATTAAAACTGAATAAGATATTTAAAAAAATTTAGAATCACGAGTACGAGGTCATTTTATTTAGCTTTTTAAAACATGCATCGTTAGGTGCGAATAAGCGAAGGTAAAGTTATAAAAATTCCATCAAAACGAGCTAATATCATTTGGCAAATCAAGTACCCAATTCAAGAAATGAAACGTAGCGACGACATTGTAAATCAACATTTTGAGATAACAAATTCTCATACCCCGTGATGTAATTAACGATAAAAAGGCGACGATAGTTTGAATGTATGGGAAAGGGGGGGGGATGTGTATATATTTGTTGGTGTTAGGATAAGTAATGTCACATGACACAATTCTGGCGTGAGACTTTTGACAACAAAAATGGCACACTTCTGGCAACGCTTTAGCCAATCCGAGATCACTAAATATTTGCCAAACTCATGACAGTGATGTTGAAATGGCACAATTGTAGCATGACTTCATTATGACAAGGCTATGACGTTACTGTGACATATTAATGACATGTATTTGATTCATCAGTGACATGTTTCTGACGCCATAATGGCACATTTCTGACATGATAATGGCACACTGCTGATGCGAAAATAAGACCCTTTGTCGCAAAAATGACATGTTTCTGGTACATTTCTGATATGTTTCTGACATATTTCATTTTACATTATAATGAATTACTATTAATATTAAAGTATTAATGATAATTTTTTTTTAAAGAAGACCTAAAGAGAATTAATTACTTGATTTTTTGGTCCTGACGATGATACAACATTTACTTGACGAGGTATTTGAACATTGATGGTACATTTATTGACATAATAATGAACTGCTTTTGACTTGATTATGCCACCAATGTGACTTAGGAGTGGCATACTTCTGACACCATTCTGACACAGTTCCGGCATGCTTCTGATACTATTCTGACACATTTATGCCGTTATTTTGATACTATTTGGCACATTTCTGACGCAATTGTGACATATTTTTAACAGTGTCAAAAATATGCCACAATCGTGTCAGAAATGTGTCAAACTAGTATCAAAAGCACACCATCAATGTGTCAGAATGGTATTAGAATCATGCCAGAACTGTGTTAGAATGGTGTCATAATGTTGTCAGAAGTGTGCCACTCCTAAGTCACATTAGTGTCATAATCAAGTCAAAAGCATGTCGGATGTCATTCATATGGCATTAGTGCACTGCCAAATCGAAGTTGAAAGTATGCTACAACTGTGTCTTGCCATTTATATGTCATTAAAATACCAAAAAAGGGCCAATCATACGATACATTTGTGCCACGATAGCGCTACACAATGTGTGTCAGAAATATGCCATTCATGTGTCGCAAACGTGCCAGTTGAAACATCAACTTCATGTCAGATTTATGCCAATAGAATATAATCTTACACGCGTTAGAAATATGTCATTTATACGTCATTAATGCACCAACGAAAATGTCAAACTTATAACATATCTATGCCATGATAATGTCAACAAATATGTGTCAGAAGTTCGCCAATGTGTCCTTCAAGTGCCACCTGAAACTTAAAAATTTGTCAAAAGTATACCACTTTTGTGCCACACAATTTTGATGGTATTTCTCTGATTTAAAATTGACACAGTAATTGAAATGCCTACCTATTAAAGTGGGCGGAGCAATCATTACTCTGATTGGTTAAAATTTTTTAAAGCGGGATCTAATGTGCACTGACTTGAAAATGACGCTTCACACGACATTTGCACGACGGAAAAGTGTAAAAGAATTGAAGAAAAATAAAATTACCGACGATAGCGATCCATCAAACGGGCATTTAAATACGATTAAAATTAATTGAAAATCCGTTTTTCGCGACATTTGCCAATCGAATAAGTACAAATACGTAGGTATTCAGGATCCACTAAAATCTAAAACATCGTTCGAAAATAGAAACCCCTTTTAATTAAAAACCAACAACATCGAATCGTCAACTTGAATCCAATCAATTAGCAGCGAACAAATAAAACACAACCCACGACTAAAAATCTTGGCAAACGAATCGTACTTACTTAATCGTATCAAAGATGAACTAGATCAGAAATACTAATAATTCCAAAATCAATTACGAAGCAAGATTCAAATAAAAACTGGATTCAAAGAACGGTCGAAGCTGAACTAATTTTGAAGTCTCGTTTGATGATACGAAAGCTGCCGGAAAAGTAATAAGGCGAAATATTACACCGCACGATAATGCATCGAAACGAATTCAAATTGAAAGTCAACATTTGCCAGATTACCAAATACCTATGTACTCTTTATTTATGCTATTTTATTATACATGTAGGGTACGTTTTCTTAGTAAAAGAATTTACTCGACTAACGTTTAACGCAGAGAGAAAATATCAACACGTGTCGAATGATTGCGTCGCCATTTTTTGATAAACATTTCCGCAAACAACAAATTACTTACGTATACGATTTTCCGTTTCAACGACATCATCTCGATAATATATTTCTTTTGAAATTTGATAACGAACGAATCATATTCGACAGGGATTATGGTATTACTACGTGTACGTAGACGTACGATAAATGTATATAGATATACTCGTACGTTACGTACTAAGTACATATACCTAACGTATATCGTGCAAATTTTAAATTCGTCGTACCGCTCTTTTCATCGATTCGATGAAAAATAATATTGAGAGAAAATACAAATTGCTCGCAATTCGAATATAAATTGAGAAAAATCAACATAAAACGAATGAAAGAAATCTTCCCAACGAAGTGTGCAAACTGTTACTTCGGTCGAATGAAAATTATATCAAAAAAAAGGGTTCAATACACCCATCAGCTGCCTAATTCCCTCCCCCCATCCCACACACACATACACTCATTGTAGCAAGAAGATGACAGCTGAATGGTCGAACACGAGGCATCGCATAACCAGACACGAGACAAATAAACAGCATAAGTGATTCGACGAAGAAAATTAACATTATTATAGGTGTTTGCAACAATTAGGTAGGCCAATTAGATACCACACATTTGCACATGAACAATAGACCCGCTATGATAATATTCTTGTAATACCTAACTGAATTGGAATCACCGACGACTTCCACATTCTGGATGGACCATAATACAACCAGCTATTCGAATATAAATCAACAACCGAAAAATTATCAAATCATAATAGATTTGAAGTGAAAAAAAAAATTAAGTTCTTGTCGTTTCGATGAAAAATTCCAATTAAGATGAATCTTCAAGTCTTCGTCGATGCAATTCGCTAATGATGTGATTTTACGTATTTAGGTACACATGATTTTAAGCTTCCCAATTAACACTATGCAAATGAAAATTTTCGCTACCTACCTGCACTTCTAGAGCATGGTAAGCCATTATTAATCCTAATAAGATCACAGTAGATACGGATATAAGTGTTTTCAAGGCGGTTGAGTAGAAAGAGGCCTGAAACAAACAAACAAAAATACATTTTAGTATTGCGAATTCGAAAATTTTACGAAATTCTTTCATCAAATTCACCACTAGTTGGTTGAAATTTTCTTCAAACTTTAATCTGATCGAATGACCTTATACTCGGGGGGGGGGATTTTTAGCGCTTGTAGAGCATTTTGAAATTTCTGCAGAAATTGAATTTTTAGTTGGAGGCTCTAACATGTCTGAAAAATGCGACAGATCGATTTGGCATGTGTAGATATTGATAGCAAAATCATTCGTTAAAAACGATTCAAAAATCAATTTTTCAACCGTTCAGCTGGAAATTCCAGGAAAGCTACTTTAATTCTTCGAAACTGTGGCCAATAGGTTAGGTAAAAATGTTCAGTCGTTGAAGTTCGTTTCCAGTCTTTTTAGAGAATTTTTTTAATTCTTGAGGGAAAAACATTCTTCCTGGAGCCTACAGAATGTCATCTCTTTGCGACACTGCATGGTAATCCAATTTCGTTCATTACTATAGCTCAAATACATTATAATTCGCCAAATCAGTAAAAAAATTTTTAAAAATTCGCTAAAAATCCAACAACAAAGCCGATGAAAATTCGATTTCAACTTTACTTTTCATAATTTAGGTGGATTTTCATCCATTTCCGTCAAACTTTTCCTAATTTTCAAAGATTATCGAAGTTTTTTTTTTTTTCATTATTTAGTTCAATTCACACCTTTTTTCAACATTTTTTCATAATTTTTTTACAATTTTCTGCACTTTAAATACGTTTTTTCGTACTTTTATCGACTTTTCAACTACTTTTAACAATTTTGTTCATATTTTAGGTCAATTTTCACCCCGATACAACATTTTTTCGTGATTATTGATCAATTTTTTGTACTATTTAACAGTCAGTTTTTACATATTTTCGATGATTTCTAACCATATTTTTCATATTTTAGGTCAATTTGTACCTATTTTCGTTGAATTTTTCTCAATTTTCGATGATTTTTAACGTTTATTTGGGTGAATTTTTACATCTTTCGTATCATTTTTTTGTAACTTTTGATTTATTTTTTACACATTCTATTCAATTTCTTCAATCGATCAAAAATCACGAAAAAATAATACAAACAGGTGAAAATGGACCAAATAAATTGTTGAAAATCATTGAAATTTGGGGAAAAATTGACTAAATAGGATGAAAAATGAACAAATCTACCAGAAAAAAAACAAAAAAATGCTAATAAATGGGCGAAAATTAACGCAAAATATAAGAAAAGTGGCTAAAAAATATAGAAAATTGGGTAAAAAAATTCACTTAAACGGATAAAAAGTGAAGAAAATTGATCAAAAATCACGAAAAAATGTAGAAAAATGGGTAAAAATTGACTAAAATTGTTAAAAATTACAGAAAATTAATGAAAAATTACGAAAAAAACATTAAAAATGGGTATTTTTTCGGTTACTTTCAATGATTTTTTTATATATTTTGGGTCAATTTTTACCCTTGTTTCAACATTTTCCCGACATTTTTGGAAGATAAAGAGGTCAAAAACACAAAAATTGCTCCTTTTTAAGCTAATTGATAGAAAATCAAATGTTGTACACTATATCCAAAAATCAAGGGGGTTACCCCTCTTTTTGACCCTGAAAAAGGGCTGTTCCACCCCTATCTCCCCACCAAATTGAGCTAAGAAGTTGAAATTTTGGTATGTACATTCAATTGAGGCCCTCGATATCGCTGTGCCTTTTGGGGGTTACAACTGTTTAACTCCATTATACCCCCCTCCCCCCACGACCCCAAAAAGTGGTTTTTTGATAGGTTTTTCTCATTTTTTTGAATTTGTTCCTCGCATAACTCTCCTCCAAATTAAGCTAGGAACTTGAAATTAGGTAAGTATATTTAGTAGGGATCCTAGATGTGCCTTTTGGGGGTCTCGACTTTTCGGGCTCACTTCACCCCTTCCCAGCGTCAAAAAGTTGTTTTTTTGGTAGTTTTTTCTCATTTTTTGAGTTTGTTCCTCGCATAACTCCTCTCCAAATTGAGCTGGGAAGTTGAAATTAGTTATGTTCATCTAGTAAGGGTTCTAAATGTGCCTTTTGGGGGTCTCAACTTTCAGCCCCATTTCACCTCTTTACAGCCCCTAAGAAGTTGGTTTTTGGTTGTTTTTTCTCATTTTTTGAGTTTGTTCCTCGCATAACTCCCCTTCTAAATTAGGCTAGAAACTTTAAATAAGGTATCTACATTTAGCAGGGGCTCTCTCGACTTTTCAGTCACATTTCACTCTCTTACAGTCCAAAATATGGGGGTTTTTGAACGATTTTTCTTATTTTTTGAGTTTGTACTTCGCACAACTCCCCTCCATATTGAGCTAGGAACTTGAAATTAGGTATGCATATTCAGTAGGGACCTTAGATGTGCCTTTTGGGGGTTTCAATGGTTTAGTTCCTTTCGAACCCTTCCTATCCACAATGCTGATTTTCAATTCGCATGGTTATAATATATCACGAAAATCAGGCTAAAAAAGTATCGCGAAGCCATGCTTTTTTTTATATTCTACGAGTGGACAATTAGCATATCTCCTTTACTTTACGAAAATCGACTCAGATAGTAAAGCATTGTGATGCTTTTTTGATTTTTTTTTCGATTCATCAAAATATACGGTTATGGAGCCCTTATTTTTGGCCCTAAACGATGATTTTTCATAACTCCATTCTTTTCGCGAGCTGATAGAGTAGATACAGATTTATATTCTGTGCGAATGCTTGAACGTTGAAAAAAAAATGTTTACCTACTCTTTACTTGCAATTTCGAGGGAGAAAAACAACTTACAAGGCAACATGTAAAATTATAAATATTGCTGAGGAACCCCTGAGAAAACGACCAGAACAAACGATATGTTCACTCGATGAAACTTCTCACAAGCGGCACTTGGCTTATTTTTTGCTCGATTCAATTGCCAGTCTATATAGTGAAAACTTTCGCCACACGATATACATATCACTGACCTGGTTTAGTTTATCCCTCAGATTTCTCAATGTGACTCGTCGAAAAGAAGGGCGAAAAAAAAAAAATACCGAACTTGGATCGTACAAAGTACAAACTTTCGAGATATGTCCGAGTATAAGTATAACAAGTGCCTCGATAGATGATCAATCATCTAAAAAGACAAATTCTTATACTAGTATAGGCGAAGTTAGCTCGACTCGTATATCATGTTATAAATGCCATATTTCCTGCTACGCTGCCACGCTGCTATGTACGAGTATAGCGAATAACTTGCCATCCAGCGGGTTTGAAAAGATTGACGACCTTCTTAATGGTTGGTCTAGCATACTAATGCGATATGAATTATACGACGATACGATAATGGCGAGTTTGCACGTATAAAAACACAATTAAAAATATACTCGATTACAATCCGCGAACAGGTACGAGACTGAACGAAAATATACAGTACACGTAAGAGAGGGCAAAAGGAAAACTTGGCTTGGACAGGTACCTACTACTTAGTACCTACCTAACTACCTACCTACCAAGTACGTTTTATATGTATTACATGGCATGGCAGAGAGCGAAGCACAGATACGTGCGACAGATAAACCAACAACATCTACGGCAGAAGGCAGAAGGCAGAAGGCAGAAGGCAGAAGGCAGAAGGTAGAAGGCAGAAGGTAGGTAAGGTACGTACACCACTATAAACATAAAAACCACGCTAAGGATCAATATTTACTTTTGCGGTAGGTAAGAAGAAACTACAGTACCTAGCTAGCTGGTGGCGTATATTTATTATTTTTTTTTCCTACACACATTTCGACGTGGAAATAGAATAAAACACGACTCTGCGTCGTAGTTGTAGTCGTAGTTGTAGAATTATGACATAATATTTGTTGTTCTACGATATAGTAAGGCACAGGCACGTATGCATTCGATGATAAGAGAATTCATGCTATGCCAGTACAGCGTACGAGTTCTTACATTTATGCGATGCACCTTGAACAAACAATAAACTCAATCATTTAGCTGCTGTGCTCGAAAAACCTTGCCACGTCTCACGTACCCCTTATAAATGACAGATCTAACTAAACCTTCGTCGCCTTACAATAAGTATCTTTTTTTACTAAGTACTCAGACTTTACTCGGCGGATGAGATTATAAAATGAAAATTCAAAACGTCCAATTAAGGACACGAAAATTCTCTAAAAAGATAACTTTGAAAGCCCACTAAAAGCTTCCAACCAACTCACTAAAACCGCTACTTTTACTTTCGCTTTCTCTAAATCCATATCTTCTAATTTGTTTCGTCTCTTTTGTTATCGCGCTGCCGGATCAAGAAGCATTTAGTTTCTTTTTTTCTTTTTCTTTCCTTTTTTTTTATTTACTTTTTTGTAGTACTTATTTTTTTTTTTTCAACGATTAAACTATCTTCGTGAGTCTCTTTTTTTTTCGCATGGTGGCTTTTTATAATCTACCAAGTACTCGCTCTCTTTAAAGTTTTATTTTCGCCTATGAACCGAGCCATACCAACTAGGTAGCTAAATTTTTCATATTCTAGGATAATGTGGTCTGCTAAATATTCGTACAAGTTTTACAGATTACGGAGTCCGATGCCAAAAAAGTTTTCGATTTCTTTTCCAGTTCAATTTTCAAGATTTGACTAAATAGACAGGAGTAACTAAGTGTACGACGACGACGACGACGATGACGACGATTTTTCTGTTCAAAAATTAAAATTCACTTCGACTAAAACATCGAATTTTAAAATAATTGAAAATTTTAAACGATTTCAAAATAAAATAAGGTTAAAAAATTTATTCAATATACCACAATATTTCTTTCAAAACGATGTGAAATTGTAACCATTTCAGTTACGGTACATTAACCGTAAATTTCACCATTTTCTTATTTGATCGTTCGAAATAAGTAGGTACATTACGTATCACGTCCTTTACTTTTAAAAGTCTCGTAAAATACGTATCTATTATTGCGAAAATGAAATAAAAAAAAAAAAAAAATTAGCAAGCAAAAGTTTTCTTTCTCTCGGCAAATAAGGATATTACATTCAATCTCGAAGATCATTTTTTTTCGCTCGCTTACATAGAGAATATAGTTACATATTCGTAGTCGTAGCGAAATTTCGTTACATTTCCCAGGGATATTTACACCGATGGAAAAATGAGATTCCAAGAGATTCATGCGACTTTACAAGTTGTAATAAAATTTGCAGCAAAGTTTTCGCAGCGATAATTTACAACGTACACGCTAAAACAAGGCGAGACTCTGGGATAAATTACTCGCGAAGAAAAAAATCACTCGTAACTTTTCCTCAGCACTGACAGAACATCTTGCTTACGAAAACTAGCGTTACTTTCAAATAGAGACAGCGAGACAGAAGAAAAAAAAAAGCTTCGATAAATAAATTTTGAGAAAAAAAAAAAAATGTCCATAAACTCTTCCGCAGAAAGTGTATTATTATTGCGTTGATATTTTCTAAACGCGCCAACGTAGTCGTTGCTGGAAAAAAAAGATGAAATTTTTACCGGTACTCGCTTCCTTTATTATGTCACGCCCCACTTTATATCATTCTATTTTTTATTTTATTTTTTTTTTCAAAAACGCTTTTTTAACATTGTAACGCGTAACGTAGATTTTCCCGTATCACTTTTCTTCGCTGTTTAGCGAAATCTGAATTGTTGGGTAATATTTTGCGAGGCGCCGAGTAGTATCATTTCGTGTGCGAATACGTCGCTATACTTTGCCACCTAACGAAACGCTCGCCCTACGTAACTCGAAATTGTTTGCTTTCACACAGGCTAAAGAGAGTTTTTTTTTTTTTTTTTTTTTTTAGTCTTCGGAAACCAAGCTTTTGT
>FIZR01029105.1:0-13650 GCA_900060175.1 Ferrisia virgata
GGTTAAAAAAAAAAAAAAAAAAAAAAAAAAGAGGGCAGAAAAAAGAAAGTTCGAGTACTCGCGTACTACAAACACAAATATCCAGAAATAGCGTATCGGAATCATTGAAATTTCAAGTACATACGTCGAGTGCTAACTTGTTACCTCCTCAACAACGAATAGAAAATTTTTCATTTTTCTTTTACCTTTTCAATTTGGATTCGAAGATTTTTACCGAACGGGAAGTGGGGAAGGAAAAACCATTTAATTCTGTTATCGTTCCATTCTGGCAGTATTTTCGTATCAAAATGAAAATTGAAATTAATCCCAATAACGAGCGCAATAGGATAAGTTTCTTCGAAATATAGAAAAAAAAAAAAAAAAAAAAGGAAAAAAGCATGTTATTGAAACAGTACATAAAATGGATATCATGCAAGCTGATTCAATACATCTTTACCTGCTTCATTATTACAAAAATAGGCAAACTTCGTTGGACTTATTTGGCATAAAATGATAATTGATAACAAGATCGAAAAAATTGACTAAACTAATTTTTTCCCTGAAATCTAACAGAAGTACAGCGTAAGGGTGGAGCAAAAAAAACATACCTCGGATTTTGATCATTTTCGCCGAGAATACTTATTTTGAAAGGGGTAAACACCGGGCAAAATTTGATCCGGGTATCTTAAAGGAGCGTAATGTTAAGGGTTTTCAAGTATATCATTTTTGAAAAAAATTGATTTACTTGATTCTTCTTGTAACTTTACACGATACATCCAAAAGATACAATTTGAGTTTCAACGTCTCTTTGACCCATTGACAGATCGATTAGATACTACTTTTAGCGTCCAAAATGAGTTTCGAAAGTTAGCAGACCGTGAAAATTAAAGTTTCAACATGAAGAGACAGTGTACTGCGATGCTTCTATTTTGATGAAACTTGGACAGTGCACAAAATTGAATTTTTACCCCCCCCCCCATTTCCCTTGAACTTTTTCGAAAAAATAACGCCGGAATTGAATTTAATAGTCTACAAAATATACATTTTGACACCTCGCTTGAAATTTTGCTTGAAATTGAATTTTGATTCCCCCCTCCCTCTTTCCTTCAGACTTTTTTGAAAAATCAACGTCGAAACTGAATGTTGGAGGCTGAAAAACATAAATTTTGACACCACATCTGAAATTTTGCTCGAAATTTAATTTTTAGCCCCGGTCTCTCCTCCATTCACTTCGGACTTTCTTGAAAATTCAACGTCGTAACTCAATTCAGAAGGCTGAAAAGTATACATTTTAACATCCATTTCAAAATTTTACTTCGAATTGAATCTCATCCCTCGCCTTTCCCTCCCTCCTTCGAGTATTTTCGAAAAAATAACGTCGGAATTGAATTTAATAGGTCGGAAAACATACATTTTAGACACTTCATTTGAAATTTTGCTAGAAATGGATTTTTGACCCTCCCCCTTGGACTTTTTCGAAAAATCAACCTCGTAACTGAATTCAGAAGGCTAGGAAACATACACACCCAACTCGAAATTTCACTTCGAATTGAATTTTGACCCTCCCTCTCCCTTTAAAAAACTCATTTGAAATTTTGCTCGAAATTGAATTTCAACTCTCTCCCTCTCTCTTTCCACTCGGATTTTTTCGAAAAAACATGTCAGAACTGAATTCAGACAGCTGAGAGATATACATTTCAACACCCCACTCAAAATTTTACTCCTCCCGCCCCAATCTAAAGATGAAAATGCTGGCGAAAATGAGTTCAGCGCCTCAAAGAAAAAGCCAACCACCAAGTTTTCGATTTTTGGCCACCTTTTTCCATCCCTCTGTACACTGGAGTTCAAAGTGTTAAACTTCGCATTGAAAAAAAAATATTGAGAAATTTACTTCGTTACTTTCAATATTAGTTAGAAACACGAAGCAAATTTTCTTTTTCAGAAAAATTTCTAAAAAATCGAGGTTGGCGAAGAAAAATTCCAAAATGGACTTCACAAGCTACTGACTTCTTGTACAAAAAGTACGAACCCGAATCTTTTTCCTCCTATCATTCATATGTTATGCAAATATTGATGAATATACATAGTATATATTGCATAATTACCTCTGTGAAGGCAGTTCTCATGTACACAAATCACCAAGCATAAATACTACTTTTTTGAAGAATTTCTCAAGTTTTGCTATATCATAGATATGCAACTTGTATGAAATACCGTTCGTTCAATATTGGAAAACCAATGTTATTTCGAACCTCCAAGTAGCGTCATTTCACTGATTTCTGGACCAACTGACGCATTCCAACGGCAAATGAATAGAAATGAACTGCAACTGACATTGTGTGCATGATATGAAATTACTAGTCTATTGTCATTTCGTAGACAATAAGTAACAAATCTTATCTTAGTATGCAAAATAATTACTTATTCGCCTTTTTGAAGCGGATCAATGTATCAATCAAGGTGAAAATTTTCAAAAGCAAAATCAATTGTATAAGAAAAAACAGCTCAACAGCTACAATTATACTTCACTTCAATTATTTTCATCAAAAAAAAAAAAAAAAAAGTAATATATAAAAGAATCTTGTTAGATTATTCATTTCTTGGTTTGAATATAGATTTTTATTCGTTTGAATTTTTTTGTCCCTTTTTTTATTTATTTATTTTTTTTTACAAAAATACTATTTTCAATCTGAGATAATTTTAATTTAAAATGGTAAAATATATGCTCGAGTGATTTTGCAATTTAAAATAAGTAAAACTACGTCCATTTCAGTCGACTAATAATCAGAAATGAAAATCTTTATAGTTTTTCATGAACTAATCGAGAAGTTTGAAAAATGTTATCTAGAATTATGTTCGACTAGGTACCATAAGCTGTAGGTTTTTCTATTCTAGCGCTACTTACTACTTATACATAGTCCAACATGAGATAAAGTAAATAAATAGAAACGGAGAAATTTCCGAAGACTAAAGTAGTAAGGTAATAGACGTATTTGTTTTTTATGATAAAAATATTACATGTGGGTAAGTAAAAAAAAGATATATATATATTTATAGAAAGATTTAAAAGATCCGATCAACTAATACATGGTTAGGCTAGTTACTTATTACCTATTATTGGAAAAAAATGAATAAACAATATTCAAGAGAAGGTAGAGCTCGGTATAAAACTAAGCAATATTCATAATATATTTATATTCACACACTTGATGCGAGTTAAAAGAAATGGAAATTTAATGCATAAAATTTTTCACTTACGGTGCAGCGCAAAGTTTCCAAATCCCCAGAGCAGCCAAGTCAAAGAAAAGATTCAACATTGGGAAATATTTTATCATAGTTCAGCCTATTTGGTAACTTTTTGATCGCTTTACGAACGTGTTAAATGAAATTTTTGACCTTTATCTCGACTTTACCAATACGCATACATACCAAAACATTCTTTCAACTTCGCGCCTTTTTTGACTCTTGTCCTATAAATTTTACGAGAATTCTCCCATCACGCCGAGTCTATCTTTTGAAAAATTTCTCCACATAAACTATATAAAAATGCAGAACCCGGAAGAATTGGTAGTATATTACACAGGAAAATAAGGTGCTAACGAGTTAATACACAAATGGACGTATTAAGTAATGAGAAATTCTTTTTTTACGTAAATTAAGTACCTAGGTACTTCACTTTTCTTTTTTATTTTCCCTCAATAGCAAAATAACATTGAAGCGTCGTCGTCGGATACTCGGATTGTACGTTGTTTATTCTATAGCTACCATTTTATAGCTCTACTTTTGTCGTAAATATATTTACTGGTTATTTTACAATGTACGTAGCGAACCTTTCATTAGTTGGTTGTTTTTGGGAAATAATTCTGTTGTTGGGAGTTTTACGATCGTAAGCATCGGATCCTTTGGTACCTAAATCTAATTATGAAGATACCAAATTGCAAATCATAAAGATCTAAGTACAATAATATACGTAGTTTTCGGTTCATTGGTGCACGCTTTTCACACCAACTGAAAACCGATGAGTGTTGAGAAGATCGTATTTATTTTTTCTCGAAAGGTACCTACGCCTTATGCGCTTACTTTAAGGGGCAGCGTAAGCGTTCATGTGTACCCTTGGAAGCTATACAAGATAAGAACTTTAGAGTGAAAACTGGAAAAACGAAAACACCATCAAGTTATCAAAGTTGCATTAGGATATAACAAAGTAGTAAGGTAAAGTGCCATTTGCGGAACTAAAGTGATTAGGGATCAAATCCACTCGGAGAGTAGATAAATTCAAGTTGGTAAAATCAAAACATTTTCTGATGTGAAATTTCAGTACAGCTACTTCACGAATGTATTTGATTTTTGGTTTTCTCAAAATAAGGTAGCTAAGAAAAAAAAGGAAAAAAGCATCACTTTCTTAATCAATGATGAGGGTATGGGGTGTAATGGGGCTAAAGAGTCGACATCATTACAACGTTTATCTAGAACATACAAGATCTGCAAGTCAAATTTCAACTTACTAGCTCAGTTTGGAGGAAGAAATGTAAGAGGAACACACTCGAAAAATAAAAAAAATTGACAGAAAAACTACTTTTTCCGAGGGGGGAGAGGCAATAGGGCTGAAAATTCAAGACCCCAAGAGGTACATCTAGGACCCCTACTCAATCTACATACCAAATTTCAACTTCCTAGCTCAATTTGGAAAGGAGATAGGGGAGGAACAGCTATTTTACAAAGTTAAAGCGAGGAAAACTTTCATGTCTCCCTTCCTAACTGATTTAGGAGGCTGATTTTTGGATATGTTATGCAACTTTGGATTGTCTGTCGATTGGCTCAAGAAAAAATATTTTTCGCTACTTTTTACTCTCAGCACACCTTCCTTCAAATTTGGACATTATGAATTTTGACCCGAGGTCATCCTCACTCCAGAATATCAAATCTGCTGCTAATCGGAGCCATTTCCAAAAAATGGATTGATTCTGAACACTATCAAGCTGAGCAGATGATTTTTTTGTATTGAGGGGAAAAAATTTTAACTATAAGAATAAATATCTGACGTGGCCAAAAATGGTCGTAATGGTCTTCCAATGTCCTAAAACGGATTTAGTTGATACGTCGTAGGTCGATAGAGTATAATAGCCTAGTTTTCGTTGACAAAATAAAAAAGAAAATCAAGCTAAAAAATTCTCCTTTTAAACATAGCCGGGACTAATTCTTCTATTAGCCAAAGGTGGGGTGTCTATAGTCAATTTCGGCCATAGTCAAGGTGTACAGCCGATTCTCTCATCGACTATAACATGACCAAGGAACTATTGCATAAAAAAATTCTTCCTTTGGCTAAACCTGAGGCTAAGACCAGTTGAATGAAATGCTCCTATTGATCATGACTAGGGCCATAGCCAGATGAAAAGAACTTTACTTTTAACCAGGAACAAGGCTACAGCCAACGAAATACACTTCTCCTTATCAAAGCCCACGTTATAGCCAGTTACTTAAGACTTTTTTTAACCAAAGTCGAGGCTTACAGCCAATTTCCTTATCGACTATGACCAAGGGAACAGGCCTAACAAGATGTTCTTCTTTTGGCCAAAATTGGGACTTAGACTAGTTAAATTAGATTCTGTTTTTGAGTGAAGCCAAAGCTAATGATGAAGTCTTCCTTGGGCGTGACTCAAGCTACGTCGTAGTAACTAATTCAGCCGAAGCTGTGGCTATATCCGGGCCTCATTTGGATACGAAATATGAATACGATCGAAATAAATCTAAATAATGATTTTGTTTGCGTAAATATTTAAAAAAAAACCTGCTTCTTTTTTTTTCAATAAAGGCATACGACAAATTTTTTAATAAAGTTATAAATATTTGATATTTTTCATATTTTCCTCTAAAGCATGAAGTAATTTGAGTAAAGATCAATATAACACTGATATTTTCTTATTTGAAAAAAAAAAAAAAAAAAAAAAAAAAAAAAAAAAAAAAAAAAAAAAAAAAAAAAAAACATGCGAAATAGAAATTTTAATAACGAAGTCTTGTATTATTATTATTTTTTTTTTCAACAGATGGTGGTTTACGTCGGTTTTGTTACATTACGCTGCAAAAAAGTAACTTTAATTTTGCAGTTTCGATAGTGTTTTTGATTTTTGTACTAGTAAAAAATTTCGCCTTGACAGGACTTCGCTTTGTTTTTGACGCTGAAAACGTTTTTAATTGAAATACCCGTAGGTTTGTGTTCGTCTCGAATAACGATAGACTTACGACAATACGTCGAATTTTAACGTTTTCCTAAAAACAATTCTTCGTTATTTTTTGACATCGCAGCTCTCAGACCTATCAGATGATACGAGTAGCATTTTCCTTACTCCCCGATGAATTTAAAAAGACTACTTTTTTTTGTTTCTCTCGATCGAAATATTTTGTCTTTGTATTTTCACATTTGTGTTTCGAAACTCGAAATGAGTTTGGAAAATTAAGCTGCGTCAAGGTGATTAGATCGACTTGAGATGGTTTTTTCTTTTTTTTTTTTTTTCAAAATTTAATGAGAACAAAAGAGTAAACCATTGAGCCAATGATCAATACCGTAGGTTTAAGTATTAACCTCGAAAACGATCGTATTTTAGCAAGTGAAGAAAAAACTAAAGCTCATATATGGTATCCTTTTCCGTTTCACAATACGTGTGATATTCATTTTTTGGATAAATTTTAGTTCTACTTACAATGTAGAATATTACGTTTACGTACTCACCTATGTAGTATGTGTAGGCTATAAAATTGATATGGGTTTTAAAAGTGTACAGTACATCGGAGAAGTGGCTGTTATAAGGGTATCACCTATTTATTTGGCCGTAGAGTAAACAAAAAAGCTATAACGTTGGCTTGTATGGTTACTATGCCAGTATACGTATAAAGGGTACATATAGCACAGCCTAAGAATCCTTTGCGCGTGCTACATAACGCGTAATATTTTATGAAAACAAATAGGCATTACGCTTATAGCCACTTTGCTATATGAAACATATACTTAAGATTGCAACGCTTATACATTAAAATTCCACATGCGTAAGGGGAGAGGGGAGTCCCGAACACTATATACTACGATTCTTTCTCATCCATCGGACCATAAAGCCAATAACTTGGTCACTGGGTCAAATTCCGACCAAGACATTGATCCTCTGGCTCTTAAAATCGCCTTTTCCAAAGTTTGAATACTGGTGAAACATGGTCTCGAATAAATTCCTACCTACCTACCTACCTATCTACCTATCCCTAATACCTACGTATCGACGTACCTTGATAGGGTACACAATATACATATATACTTTTGTATAAAAATACCAATGGTGCGAAAATTTTCATCATCGAGGCACGATTGCGAAGTGAAAAAGAGTGCGAACCACGTAAAACGCCTAACGCGAATTAAAACTAATATCGAGTATTTTGGTATTTTTACGACGTAGCACAAATACAATACGCGAATACTATGGAGTTTGCTCGATTACCGACTCGACGTGTGAGGCTGTAGGTATAGAGAGGTGTGTATGTACCTAATGGTGAACGTTTCTGTATACGTGTGAGAAAGGCAGACAGAGATAGAATGAGAATGTAGGCCGACGCACGAGCGAGGGGAATTTCGAAAACGAAATAAATTTTTTACCAAACGGTAAATTATAATTTATTCTCGGTTCGTGTGAAATACAGATTCCTGACGTAGGCGAAACACCATTGCACCTATTCATCTCTATCGTTTTAAAATAACCGTGCTGCGTCGCGTCGCGTCGCGCCGCCGTTAAGAGCGCGCCGATATTAATTTCACTGTTTTTAAATAAATCACCTTATCGTATTGACATTTTTATGCGTCCGTGTTGCGAAAATAATTTACTTTAAAAAGTTACCTAGTAGGTAGAGCAACTAGGTAGGTACATACATGCCTATCTAACTACCTGCCTGCCTGCCTACCTACCTGCCTACCAGCCCGCTCATCATCGACCTATAACTACATGCGTTCGATTATCTGCCATGTAGGCCTCCTCTTTTCACGATATAATGAATTTTTCAGCTTTGAGAATTAAGAACAGAGAATGTCCGGTCCACGATATTATTTCATTTTCATATACAGTCTGTGTACAAACCCTCGCCCTTGAAAAGGTCGAATGCGGAAATTTCCTTAAAAAAAAAGTTGAAACCCAAAAGAAAAATACGTACGAGGGTGTTCCTGAAATTGTCGATAGTTGAATATTGCTACTTGTTTGATGACAGTTGTGGGAAAAAATTTGGCATAAATGCAAATCGTATATTTATTTGTTGATTTCAATTTCAATATTATTTTTCAACTGAAATCTCAATCATAATAAAAGCGACACTCGAATAAGATGAATTAATTTTTTTGGGAGCCTGATTTTCTACGTCATATTGTCAATGGAAATCAAGCTATTACAGTCTATCAAACAACGGCGGGTATGGAAGGGGGAGGGGAAATACCAACAAAATCCGTTTTTAGGTCCTAAAAGACCACTAAGACAATTTTTGGCCGTGTCAGATATTTACTTTTTTCCTACCGAACATTGAAATAATTTTACTCTGCTCGATACGAACAAAAATCGCTCAATTTCGATCAATCGGCTCAATTTGGCGGCGAATCAGATATATATGTGTATGAGTGGGAATGACCTTGGGTCAAAATTCACTTTTGCTTCATTTTGGGCGAGGGGATGCTGAATGACCAAAAACACAAAAACTTTGGCTTTTTGAATATATCGATAGGAAATCGAAAGTTGCATAACACATCCAAAAATCAATTTCATAGGTCAATTAGGAGGGAAGAAATGAGGGGTTTTCTCGTTTTTGACCTTAAAAGGACTGTTCCTCCCCTATCTCCCAACTAAAATGAGCTAAAAAGCTGACATTTGGTATATACATGTAGTAAGGCCTTTCATATATCTTTTTGGTGTCTCGACTTTTCAACCTCATTCGAAAAGCAAACAAAAAACTAAGGAAAATTGACCGAAAAACCACTCTTAAGGACTATGCGGAGGGGGGGTGTGTGCAATGGGTCTGAAAAGTTGAAACTTTTGAAAGGCACATTTAAGGGTCTACTTAGCCTACATACCGAATTTCAACCTTCGGTCTCAACTTGGAGGGGAGATAGTAGAGGAACGGCCCCTGTTCAAGGTCAAAAAGGGGCAAAGCCCATCCTCATATTTCGCCTCCAAATTGACTAACGGGACTGATTTTTAGATATGTTATAGAAATCTGGATTTCCGATTGATTGGTTCAAAATGGAACAATTTTTTCGAATTTTTGCCCCCTCAGCACCCCCTCCCCCAAATTTGGATATGATTGAATTTTAACCCACGGTCATTCTCCCCCCCCCCATATGCATCAAATTCACCACCAAGCCGAGCCTATTTACCGAATTAGATCGATTCGGGTCCGTATAGAACAAAGTAAATGATTTTAGTCTTGAATGGGCGGGTGGCGGGGCGCGAGGGGAGGATAAAAATAATGCTAAATATCTCACATCATCAAGGATTTTATTGATACTCCCCTCATTCGCTGTAGGTTGATAGATTGTAATAGCTTAGTTTTCATTAACAATATGACATAACCTCTCCCCCTCCCTCATCCACCGTAGGTTGATAGACCACAATAGCCTAGTTTTCATTGACAATATAAGGTAAAAAATCAGGCTAATAAATTATTCAAGCATGCAATAGGAAAATCAGGTAGGTAAAAGCTTACCTTAATTCGCATTCGACAGGCAAACTTTCCACATTCATTTTTTAAACACCTGTAAACAAACGAAACGCACAATTGGAATGAAAAATCATAAATGTTAATAAAAATGCATAACTAGTTCGCCGTAAATACGCATTACAATAATTTTAGCCTACGCGAAAACATAAAAAACCGAATTCAATATGATAAATATGTGACATGTTCTGAAATGGTTTTAATGGTCTTTCAGGAACCAAAAATGGATTTTACCGATGCTCCCTTCCCCCTCTTTATTAAACTCTACGTAATTCTTGTCAAAGTCGCTGTCAAATTCATCTAAGAAGTTGAAATTTGACATGCAGAGAAAATTGAGAATTACCAAATCGAGAATATAATTTCCGATCGCTTTCCAGAGCCTTCCTCTATCTCTAGAATTTTTTCTACAAATCAAGCACGCTGTAAAAATAAATATATAGTGGTAAAGAAAAAATCAAAACCAGTCTGACCGATATCAAAATTCAAATAAAAATGTAATAAATTAATAAATTTTTACATTTTTTTCTGGTTGATCTAACATATTTTTTGATTATCACCTGGTTTAGAGGAACATGACTGTGGAGCAAAATTCTAGACTTTGAAACAAATGGGCAATTTTATGATGTCAATAATGAAAGCCCGTACAAAATTAATAGAACATATGTAGCTGGAGCCAGAGTCGAATTACCTACGCGTACGATTTTACAGCTAGAGCTTGGTAAAATGTGCCTAAGATTACGTGGATATGAAAACGAAAACAGAAGTACAGCTAAAGGCATAAATTTAAATATCTAGCTAGAAGCTACACAGTATAAGATGAGAACCAAGGTACATAGTACAATGAGAAGACGGCCTCATATAAGTAGTATAAAATCTTCGTTGGTGAAATTTTTAAAATAAATTGACCGCGGAACGATAAAAAAGTATGATAAATTTTACCATCGGCCTTGAAAGTTTTTAAAGAAAATTTTCAAAAACAAAAAATTACGATTTGAGATTACATTTACATATCAAATAACCCACTAATTAAACCACGCATCCTTGAACCACTACGGAGAGAAGTTATATACTTGCTTGCGAATAAATAGACCATGTGAAATTGATTTTGTTTACTCGAATACACACACATACACACACGCATGTACCTATCAAAATAACGAAACTTTTGAACCCTTTTAATCAAATGTATCCCAGATTAACACCTCGAAAGAAAATTCCCAACTTGAGCAACCGTTTAATATCACGAACTGTTCGGGTTTTAGGTTTTGGAAACGTAGCTAATTTTTTTTTTTTTTTTTTTTTTTTTTTTTCAACGCATCGTCATAAAATATTGCTTTTAATTTCCTCGTTTCTTCTTGTACAAATATCGTACGTATATACGCAGAATGGAAAAATCCAACGGGTGTCAATTCGATTCGATACCGGGTTGTTATCTCTTGGGCAGTTATGTTTACTGTCGTCGAACTAACCAACGAAAACCGACACAAGAAGAGATGATCAGGCGCCAAGCTTAGGAAAATACGATACGCAATTCGTGTCCGAGTTTTTATTCCGAGCTCGAAATAATTACCAATGCGAATCGTTCCTTTCGTTCGTTCGCTGTAAGTATATTCTTTTGTGAAATTTTTTCCTATTTTTTTTTTTAATTTGTCGATATTTTTTTCTCTTTAGTTTTACGCAGGAAAAGCCTTAATTTATTGTTTCTTCTTTTTTCTTCCTTCTTCCTAAATCGTACTAATAATCTTGTTTGGTGAAAAAATTTCACGTTTTAGAAGACATTTCGAATCATCGTGGCAGAAAAATACGAACGAAATGTAATAATTCGTTTGGCGTTTACAATTTATACTTAGTTATACTTAATAAAGTCATTTTTAAAGGCGGAATTCATTAAATCACGTTTCTATACATACAAGACAATTACCTAGCTACCTGCGAGGGAGAGAAAAATATGAAAATGTTACCCGTCGCGTCGCTTCGCCTCGTCTATATCTTTGCGGGGCTTTTTTTTCCCCAGCCTGAAAAATATAATTTTCTCTTTCATTCCCAGCTGAATATTTACTACCGAAAATATACTTACTAAGGTTCGTTACTTATTTACCCTCATCTTCAAAACGGAATTATATTTTTTTTCTCACTCGAAGATTCTTTTAATTTTGAAAATGTTTAGGTGATAAATTATACGCTTTTTTCTATCGGTTACCGCCACCTACGCGAGAATTCCTTTTTCTTTTTTCTCCTAGCTACCAATTTTCTAAGGGGAATTCAGCCTATTATTTCAAAACGAGTATAAAATAACTAGCGAAACTTAATGTGACTTATGTTTATTTAACATCTTTGAAATAATTATTCATCTTTAAACCAAATTCCACTGCTACGAAGCTTTGCTACTCACTTCTTTGAGGGTGAAAAAATACTTAGGTCTTTTGTAGTATGCTTACCATACCTAAAGATACTCACAAAGCGTTATGAAAATATTTTGCTATCGCGTTGAACATGAAGAAGAAGAAGAAGAAGAAGAAGAAGAGGGTTAAATAGTGTCAAGTAGACCCACATTATTAAAATTAATTACACAACTAAATTTTCAACAGCGTTCAAAATACGTGTATTCTTCAAGTATAACTCGAATAAAATGTTACATATCACACCCTTTTGCTTATACGTACGTTTAAAAGGTCGACAACACTCGAGTTTGAGAATTTTACATTTTAAAATTATACTTCTTGTATACTTATTTGACGTTTAGATATAAAAAGTTTTTCCTTTTTTTTTTTTTCTTTTTTCTTTTTTACTGCTTAACCCTTAGAAATGCTTATAGGCAATAATTAATTACTGTTGCTTTCTAGAAGCGAAATTCAATTTAAATTAAAATACCGTTGGTTTTTAGACTTTATAAATATAAATAGTTTTCTTATTGAGTTTGCAATAAAATTACGTCGTTTATAACTTTTATACGGTTTTTGAAAAACATTTAAATTACATTTAAAATATAAATCGAACTAAATCTTTAAATATGGGAAATTTTTCTCGACTCGTCGTGTAATTACTAAAGTTTTTCACGAAATACGTATAGCTAGCTTGGCAGGCAGTAGGTAGGTACGAGGTAGCTAAATCTATATATACTATCCTATCTTATAAATAAAAATTACTTCAAAACAAACCTGAAAATGAAGGAGGAAAAAAAGTAAAGTAAACAGCATGAAAATATTTTTTTAACTGATTGAGTCTTTTTGAACAATTTCACGACGTGAATTGGCTTTTAAGTTGCCATTTTGAGCGGTAGCTTATTTGAAAACCTCACCTTTTTATCTTCTTAGCAGTCGAAAGTCGAGAACTTTTCGGTTGTAGTCAGGTGGATGTAATAAGATTGTTTTGTCATTTCGTTTCTCTCCATTTTAAAAACAACTTTTTACCGTTAACTTATTGAAGAAACATTTTCAAACTTCTTTTCTCCGCAGTACGATCGAATAAAAATAATAAATTGTTAATCGTTTTCCATTACGTCGTTGTAAGTACTACCCCTTGAGCCCTATTCTTCTTCTTCTTCTTCTTTTTTAGTTTCTTCGTACTGGTATTTATGTACATAACGCTCCGGTATATACGAAAAACTTGGCCTATTTAGAATTAAAAATGCCGCCTATTTTTCATACCATCGTCCACGTAATGGCCGCGTGCTGGTCGAGAAACTTTTCTTCGAATGGTTTCCTTCCTGTTGTCGAGTTGTATTCGTTTTAGCCAAGAGTTTTATCGCGAAATTAAAGACATAATACGCGGTGTTGAGAGAGTTTTTAAAATAAATTATCGTGTTGCCGATTCGATTCAATGCTTTAGATCGAGCAACGCAACAAAAAAAAAAAGATACCACGAGGTGTGCTTAGGTTTTTTTCTTTTCTTCTCTCTTTTTTTTTTTTTTTTTTTTTTTGCATCAGTCATTTTTACTTT
>FIZR01029107.1:0-16710 GCA_900060175.1 Ferrisia virgata
TGGATTTAATTTTTTCGTGAAAACAGGATGCAGTGAGTTTTTGATTCAGAGAAAGAGAGTCCGTTTAAATGGGCCCATTTTTGAATTTCATTTAAGGTTTCTTGAATGATACGTTTTGAAATTTCAAGGTTTTGGGAACGAATAGAAATATCTATGTCATCTGCGAAAATTCACAATTTAATATGATGTTAGATTAGATACCCTTTTCTTTCAAATTTTTACCTAATTTTCGATGATTTTTTTTGATATTTCAATTCAATTTTCACTTATGTGTCAACATTTTTCTTGATGTGTGATCAATTTTTTGTGTATTTTGCTCGTTTTCTTCAAGTTTTTACAACTTTTTTGACATTTTTTTTGTTTTTTGTACTTTTCATCTACTTTAGACAATTTTTTACCCATTTTTGATAATTTTTAATTATTTTTCGCATACTTTTGTTCAATTTGAATCTATTTCTATAAAATTTTTTTAGCTTTCGAATCAGTTTTTTGCACTTTTTAACATTTTTGTTAAATTTTTAGCCAAGTTTCAATCATATTTAATGATTTTTTTTTCATATTTTAGCTCAGTTTTCGATGATTTTTAACATTTTTTTTTTTTTTCATAATTTAGGCCAAAATTCACTTATTTTTAATTTCAACATCGAAAGATGTTTAATAGCGCATTCTACAGAAGTCCGTCAACAGTTGACCCTCAACAAGACTGTCAACAATGTGACGTCATCGTTGGACTGACACCAGTGGACGGATTTTGATGGCCTGGAATAACATCAGTGAACAAATTTCATGAGAGATTGATTTCATGATTTTAAGTTGAAATGTTGGAGAAAATCAGAGATGTTTGAAGTTGACTTGTCAAAACAGTGGATCTTGACCTTAAATCGATTTTATTATTTTTAGTTGAAATGTCGTCATCTGTTAACCCGCCAACAGTTGACCTTGGGTCTAGATTGATTTTAACATTTCAAGTTGAAATGTCGAGGAAAATTAGTTGACTTCGACCCCGGTTGATTTCATAATTTCAAGTTGAAATGTTGAGGAAAATTAAATATGCTTAAAGTTGACCCGTAAACAGTTGACCTTCACTTTGGATTGACTTCGTGATTTTAAATTGAATGATTAAGGAAAATTGAAAAAAGTTGGCCCGTCAACAGTTGACCTTGACCTCGAATTGATTTTATGTTTTTGAGTTGAAATTTCGTCATCCGTTGACTCGCCAACAGTTGAGCTTGACCCGAAATTGGTTTTAAGATTTCAAATTGATATGTTGAGAAAAAATAGTTGACCTTCACCCCGTTTCGATTTCATGATTTTATGTTGAAATGTTCAGGAAAATTAAAAAACTTTGATCCGGGTTGATTTTTTGATTTTAAGTTAAAATATTGAATAAAATTAAAGATGTTTGAAGTTCATCCATAAACTGTTGACCTTGACTCTGAATAGATTTCATGATTTTAAATTGAAAGATTTAGGAAAATCAAAGGAAGTTGACCCGTCAGCGGTTGACTTTGACCTCGGATTGATTTTATGATTTTTAGTTGAAATGTCATCATCATCTGTCCCGTCAACAGTTGACCTTGACTCTAAATTGATTTTAAGATTACAAGTTAAAATATCGAAGAAAATCAGTTAACCTTGACCCTGGTTGATTTTATGACCATGAGTTAAAATGTTGAGGAAAACATCGGGCTTTTAACATTTTAACATGAAGTCCGAAAATCAAACATTACATAAAAAATATCACACCGAATTAAAGATTTTTGATTTTGACCCATCTATAAATGACCATTACCCATTAATTGATTTTTTGTATTTGAGTTTTAAATGTTGTTATTAATTGACCCGTCAACAGTAGACCTTGACCTTGCACTGATTTTATGTCAATAAGTTGAAATGTTGAGGAAAATTGAATATGTTTAAAGTTGACCCATAAACAGTTGACCTTGACTCTGGATTAATTTCATGATTTCAAGTTAAAATGTTGAGATGTGACAAAAATTATTTGTTGATGTGAATTTGTGTCGATAACGTAAAAAGTATCAGAACTTACATTCTTTCGATGTTTACTCTTTGCGTGCATAGAGTATCAAGTACTATTATGACTTTCCATCAACTTTCTACACTTTTTTACCATCTTAGCCACATTTTTGAACAATTTTCGATAATTTTTAACGATTTTCTGTTATATTTTTGGCCAATTTTTCGCTATTTTCGTCCAATCGTACCCAATTATCGATGATTTTCAACAATTTTTTTCATTGTTTTGTCAAGTTTTCTCTCATTTTTCAACATTTTTTTATCAATTTTTGATCAATTTTTGGTATTTTTTTAGCTATTTTTATTAAAATCTTTAAATGATTTATGATGATTTTCTACAATTTTTTTTTGTATTCGAGGTTATTTTCCAATTTTTTGCAATTTTTGATCAATTTTCCACATATTTTACCCAATTTCTATCAATCTTTTACAAAATATTCGGTGAATTTCAAAAATTTCTTTTTCTCAATTTAGTTCTTCATTTTAAGATTTTGATAAATTTTCTTTACTTTTTAATCATTTATAGTCAAATTTTAAGCCAATTTTTGATAGTTTTTTTACGATATTCTTTATATTTTAGGCCTAATTTTCATCTATTTTCATCACATTTTACCCAATTTTTGATGATTTTTAGCGATTGTTTTGTTTTAATGTTCTAGTTCAATTTTCATACATTTTTCACCATATTTTCGTGTCGATCGATTTTCTGCACTTTTTATCCACTTTTGTCAATTCCTACCAAATTTTTATGGTTTTTAACAATTTTTTTCAATAATGCAAATCCAATTTTGTAAACCTATCTATTTCTCAACATGTTTTCATGATTTTTGTTCAGTTTTTTGTTTTTTACCAATTTTTGTCAAAATTTTAAAGAATTTTCTATGGAAACCCGTGATCTAAAAATTTTTCCCCGAAAAGGAAAAATGTCTTGGATTTTTCCCCTAAAAATGCGGTTTTTTCGATATTCTAAACACGAAGGTCGTGTGTGGATTGTGAATAAGGGAAAATTTTTTGTGGCCCAGAAATTTTATTTAGAGATGTCGAATGATGTTTTTAAAAAAATGTTGAAAATTTGAAAACAAGGGCACTTTTTCTATTGGTGCTTCATCAGCGATGACGCACAACTTTCACTCACAAACCGTTGGCTGCGGAAATGTGGCTTGAAAATTCCCACTTTTATGAAACCCATAAACAACATTTTTTCTACAAACGTTTGTCAATTTGATAATAAATTCATAAATTTTTCGCGCACTCTCGAATTTAATTACCGGTATTTTTCCACTTCGTGCGAGTATTTTTTGAAATATTTAATCAAATTTAAGATTCATTTCAGTACGAAATCTAATCAATTTCTAGATTCGAGTCGAACTCAGCCAACATGTCAGATCAATGTAAACAATTTCCTGTCGCCGATAATTTTTGCTCAACTAAAGTAAAATTGAGAAAAGCGTCTTTAGTGTGGGCAATAGAAGATTATAAATCTGTTCATTGTAAAAGAAAGGAAGTACTAGAATCGTTGCCATTTTCAGACAACGATGAGCAGTGCAAGTGGCGTCTACGTCTTGAACCGTTGGTCCATAACGCACGCGTCACGTTATGCTTGAGCCTAGACGAAGAGTGTACAGATTTTTCTAAACATAGTCCAATTACAGGAATATTGAAGTGTTCTCTAATTAATACCACGAACAATGAAACCGCTGTTCAAGAGTCCGAATTCAAGTCACTTCCCATTCTCCTAGGAGAGGCTACGCTGTGCGATTTCATTATCCGAACGTATTCGTCCAAAGATTGCAGTGAGTTATTAAAAGGAGATAAAATGACTATATTGTGCGAAGTATCGTATATTAAACAAAGTGACGTTTTGACTGTATCCGGTGAAAATCTTTCATTGCCGCAAACGAAACGAGAATCTGTTTTTTTGCCAGGTATCGAAACGTTGTATATGAATAAAGATTTCAGCGATATTACCTTATTCGTCAAAGGCCAAGAGATACCTGCCCATAAGAGTATACTCGTTGCTCGTTGTCCCGTCTTTAAGGCCATGCTCAGTCACAATATGAAAGAAAAGCGGTCTAATTGTATGGAACTTAATGATATCAGTGTACCGGCTGTCGAAGAACTATTACGTTTCATTTATACGGGAAATGTTGAAAATTTAGATACATTGGCACCCGAATTGTTGGCTTCTGCTGATAAATACGATGTTCGTGGTTTGAAAATTATTTTGGAAAAAGAGCTTAGTAAAAAACTTTCGCCTCAAAATGTAATCAATACGTTGATGTTGGCCGATATGTACCATTCAGAAGAGTTGAAAAAGCACACTCTTTCGTATATTAAAATTAATTCACGCGCAACCAATATTCTAGACGATGAGGTGAAAAAAGCTTTAATCGAATCGTTTCCCCATCTTCTTCTAGAAATAATCGACACGTTGTGTAGACAGAATTTGTAAAATGTTGAAATTCAATTTACGTACAATTTAAAGATTTTTATATTTTCTTATGCGTTTATTCGTTTAATTTTTAGTTTTTTGCGCTCGTTTGTTTTGATAAATATTTTTTTTATTATTTATAAATTAATTTTTATATCGTTTATTGAATAGAAAATTTTTGTCGGCTATATTACAAGGGTCACTTTTTTACTCGTTACTATTTCACACGTTAGTTACTTTTTGGTACTATTTACTTAAAAAGCTTACTAAAAGTTACTTTTTTCCCTCATTTTTCTTGAAAAAAAAAAGTTAATAATAATTAGAATATTGTAAACAAACTTAATATACATCCTTCCAATCTATCAAAGCACAACAACAACAACAACAACAACAACAACCTGATTTTCGTGAAATATTGCAATTATTTGAAATGGAACCTAATCGGTGGTAAGAGTGGGAACGGGGGTTAATGGAGCTGAAAAGTCAAGACTCCTAAAAGATACATCTAGAACCTCTAATAAATTTACATGCCAAGTTTCAACTTTCCAGCTTAATTTGAAGGGAAGTTATGTGAAGAATAAACTTGAAAAATAAGAAAAATCGATCAAAAAACTACATATTTGGAGCTGTGAAGGAGTGCAATGAGCCTGAAAAGTAGAAACCCACCAAAGGCTCATTTATAGCTCTGCAAAGTCTACATATCAAATTTCAAATACCTAGCTCAATTCGGAGAGGAGATGAAGCAGGAACAGACTTTTTTCAATGTTAAAAAGTGGGAAAACCCTCATATCTGGTCTTTAAATTAACCAAGAAGCTGATTTTTAGAAAAGTTACAAAAATTTTGGTTCTCTATCGACTAGCTCAAAATTAAACAATTTTTTTCGATTTTTGCACCCGAGTACCTCATACCCTGAATTTAGGCCCAGCTGTATTTTCACTCTAGGATATTAAGTTGTTCGCTAATCGAAGCCTATTACCCAAATTTGATCGATTTTGGTGAGTATCTATCTAAACAAATGATTTTTTTAGTTTCGAGGAGGAGGGGAGGAGGCTAAAAAATTCAAAATGAATACTTGGAACTCTTTGCACGCAAAGAGTACGCATCGAAAGAATGTAAATTTTGATATTTTAAATGTAATTGGTAGAATTTTTTGTTCTTTATTTTTTGGTAATTTTCTTGAACATTTCAAATTCAAATCATAAAATCAACCAGGGTCAAGATCAACTGTTGGCTGGTCAACGGATGACGAAATTTCAGCTCAAAATCTTAAAATCGATATCAGGTCAAGGTGGACTGTTTTGACGAGTAAATTTCAAGCATCCCTAATTTTCCTCAATATTTCAACTTAAAATCATAAATCAATCCTTCCTGAAGTAAGTTCTCTGATGCCAATCCAGGCTATAAAAATCTGCCCATTGATGCCAGTCCAATGATGACATCACACTGCTGATGGTCCACTAATAAGATCTCTAATTTTCCTCAACATTTCAATTTAAAAATCATAAAATCAATCCTTCATAAAATATGTCCTCTGATGTCATTCCAGGCCATAGAAATTTGCTCACTGATGTCAGTTCAATGATGAAATCACACTGCCGATGGTCCACTAATAACATCTTTAATTTTCCTCAACATTTTAACTTGAATTCATAAAATAAATCCACTGATGTCATTCCATCAGTCCAGTGATGACGTCACTCTGTTGACGGTCAACTGATGAAATCTCAAATTTTTTTCAACATTTCAACTTAAAAATCATGAAATCAATCCTTCATAAAATAAGTCCACTAATGTCATTTCAGGCCGTAAAAATCTGTCCACTGATGTCAGTCCAATGATGACGTCACACTGTTGACAGTCCACTAATGTCATCTATTGACCCTCAGGATGGGAAGGGGGAGGGTTGATTAGTGCGAAAAATTGCTAAAAATTCACTCTTTTGGTGCTGTAAGAGGCTGCAATGGGATTGAAAAGTCGAAACGCTCTCCAAGAACCAGAAAACCCCTATCGTCTCTACGTATCGAATTTCAGCCCCCTAGCCTATCTATAAATGAAAGGAGTCACAGGAGGAACCAACCCAAAAAACTCCAAAATACTGTTTAAAAACTCACTCATTCGGGTTTGTAAAGAGGATGTAATGTAGCTGAAAAGTCAATATTTATTTGAAAGACACATCTAGTCACCTCAAAAATTGCATCTTTAAATTGTTTTTGCTGATAGAGGGGAGAGGGGAAGTGGTATATGTATGGAAGGAAATGCAAAAATTGAGGCTAACCTAATCAGGAACTAATTTCTTGGAGCTGTAATAAAGTGAAAGTCGAAATTCACCAAAGACATATCTAGGACCTCTATTAAATCTACATATCAATTTCTGTGTCATATTGTCGATGAAAACCAGCCAATTACGGTCCATCAGCTTAAGGTGGATGATGGAAAAAGTATCAACAAAGTCCATTTTGGGGTCTTAGAAGATCATTCAGCCCATTTTTGGTCATCAAATGTTCATTCCGTTTGTTTATTTTTTCTGCAGAAACTAAGAATCATTTGCTCAGCTCGACACCGGTCGAAACCGGTCAAAGTTAGACAATAGGCTTAGATCGAAGGAGGATTCAAAATTTTTCAGTGAGGATGACCATGAGACAAAATTCAGTTATGCTCAAATGTAAGAGGGGGGATGATGCTGAAAGGCTAAACTTATCAAAATTGTACCTTTTTGAGCCAATCAATAGCAAATCAAAAAGTTGTATAGTATATCCTAAAACCAGCTCCCTAGGTCAATTAGGAGGAGAGGTATGAGAGTTTGTCTCCTTTTCAACCTTAAAAAAACACTGTTTCGCCCATATTTCCGCTCTAAATTTAGGCAAAGAGTTGAAATTTGTTACACAGATTTAGTATGGATGCTAAATGAGCTTTTTGTGGGTTTCAGCTATCCACTTCAATATCCTTCTGTACCACTACCAACACCTCTTCTCCACTTTTCAAGAATAAATGTCACGAGCGTTCTTTCTTTTATTTCACGAATGGGCAATTTGCATATTTTCTTCGCGAAGATCAGCTCAAAGAGGAACGCATTGTGATGCTTTTTTTACTGTCTATTGATTGGTTGAAAATTGTCTAATTTTTTCCCCTCAATACTTGCTCCGCTAAAGTTGTGTTTAACTGAATTTTGACTCAAAATTATCCTCACTTATAAATACATCATTTGCCCCCCTAATTAAACCTTTTACCTAAATTTGAGTGATTTTGGTCGGTATTGAGCCAAGTAAAATATTTCACTCAGTGGAGAAACATTAATTAAGAAGGATTAGTATCCTGCCACTGAAGTCATGAAATTAAGGAACGGCATTAGCATAAATGTATCGTAAGGACAAAGGTGAGTTCAAAATAAAAGTCTGGCCCCCTATTTTCCTCATAGGTATCGCTGTGCAGGCATCTAATAAATTTGACAAATGAGCAGTATCAGAATTTTGATTTGATAACCAATCCACGTAGTGGGCCTTGTAGACAAGAATTTTTCCTACAAATTTTGTCATGTAGACATTTTGTCTATCTTCGTTATTGAAGGGGCAGTATTCGTTTGAATTTTACGAGACCCTTCAGACAATCACGATAGAAAAATTTTGTATGAAACAAAAAATGCTGCAAAAGTTGCCTAATACAAGTTTCACCCGTGAAAACCACGACATTGGCCTAATTATACCCCTCCCCCCTCCTAATGTAGAATTTTGAGAACGAAATATTTGTTCGAATCAAGATTTCGAATGGTGAACCTTGTACTAGGCAACTGTTGCAGCATTTTATGTTATGTACCAAATTTTCCTATCTTTATTTTTTCAAGGAGCTCGCAAAATTCAAATAAATGCTGCCCCTTCAATAAAGGAGATAGGCAAAACGTCTGAATGATGAAATTTGTAGGAAAAGTGCTTGTTTATAAGGTCCACTATTCGGATTGGTTATCAAATCAAAATTTTGAAAATACTCGTTAAATTTTCAGATGTCTACCCCCTTCCCCTGCCCCAACCACAAGTCTACAGACTGTCATAGCTATGACATGAAAAATTAATCTAATTATTCATCTTCTATCAACATTAAAGCAATATAAAAGTCTGTATTAGTTTGGTTCGAATAAATTTACCGTTTTTAAAAAATTTCACTCGAATATACCTAAAATAACAATTTGGTAACATTACACTGGCACGAAAGTAAAATATCGATAAATTAAAATTATATATATCATTCTCGAGCTCTATTAGCGGTGAATTTTACTTTCTTACGAACCTGGTACTCGTCCAATAAATTATTAAAATCCATGTCACGGATAAAGTACTTTTTCATCATTCGAAACACGAATAAGTGAGTTATTTTTTGACCATTGCTTAGTTCGAAGTACACCACGTACCTGATATAATTTAATCTAATACGTAACAAGTCCGTATTTACTCGAAGATTTATTTTTCATACTCGTAGCCTCGTAAATTTTTTTGTGTATTGAAATTTAATCACGAGCTATGTTCAAAGTTTACAAAATAATGCTCGAAAGAAAATACAACCGGCGATTCGATAAGTTTGCAACTTTCATAGTCGTTTCTCCTTTTCTTCTCGATGTGCTTCGTACCTACTCGTAGCACAATGTACCCTTTTCTTCAAAATACCAGCCAGATACGTATACATTTACTCGACCAAACAACAGACTCTTACCTTTATAGTACAATTTCACTTTCAATTAAATACAGATATAACTCGGACCCTATGTAACGAAGAAAAAGACAAACTAGACAGTACGCCACCATCTCCAAGACAAATGCTGTTGTTACCTTTTTACCTTTAATGGCAGCTCACATCGTAGTGGAAATCTCTCAGCTGGCCAAACTGCGGTATGACAATTACGTAACAATAATAACCACATCAATAATATTTACTCGCGTTGCTAGAAAAAAAAATACAAATGTAAAAAAATAAAAGTACCTACATCATGGAATCACACCTTTACACAATGTTACTTCTTTTAATGTGCCTACATAAGATCACAATCTAATCCACACGGTGCTTTACCACATCAAATGTACTATACCAGCACACGCCATGAGGTCAAATGGGCTTTTTTTTCTGTAAATAGCGGTAAAAATACGTTGAAATCGAGTGCACTTGATTGTTATTTAAGAGGATGTGTGTATTGTATGTACTAGGCAGCTGTGGTACTGATATTTTTGAGATAAAAATCACCGAATTGATTTCTCCGTTTATAAACTTGAGTATATGGTTTCTTTTTTTTTTTTTTTTTTTTTTTTTTTTTTTTTTATTTTATCGAGTAAATGTGGTTGATATTTTGTTGTTGTTATCAAATGAGTGTAAAAATTCGGAAATGATGTAATGAAAAAAAAAACACCAAATAGATAAAAATCTATACCTATCGAAATTGGAATAATTTTCTGTATTGTTTACTTATGTTATTTTTTTTCAGTAACGAAAAAAAAAAGGTATTAGTAGGTTAGAAAAAGTAAATAGACTGTAGCAATTTGCCTGGTGATTTTAGTTTTCAATTTCTGAGGAAGACAATTTCAGCCTATGTAATAGTTCATGAAGGCCAGGCTGTTCCCGAAAAAATTTAAGTTGAAATTCGGGAGCACATACCTTATAAATTTTTAGCCTGCTTTTCTATGTCATATTTTCAATAAAAACCAGGCTATTACAGTCTATCAACCAAGGGTGGATGAAGGGGACGGTAGATACCAACAAAATACCTTTTGGGGTTCTAGAAGACCATTGAGACGATTTTTAGCCATGTGAGATATTTATTTTAATTTTTTTCCCCGAATGTTAAAACCATTTACTCCGCTCGATACAGACCGCAATTGCTCCAATTCGGTCAATCCGCTCAGTTTGGCGGCAGATTAGACATATACGAGGGGGGATGAACTAGGGTCAAAATTCACTTACGCCTCAATTTGGGAGAGGGGTGCTGAATGGTAAAAAAACACAAAAATTGTATTTTTTTGAGCTAATTGATAGAGAATCAAATGTTGTATAGCATATCCAAAAATTAACCTCCTAAGTTAATTAGAAGGGGAGATATGGGGGTTTTTCCCCTTTTTGACCCTGAAAAAAGGCTTTTCCTCTCCTATCTCCCCGCCAAATTAAGCTAGGAAGTTAAAGTTCGGTATGTACATTCAGTTGGAGCTCTAGATGTGCCTTTTGGGGGTTCCAACTTTTTAGTTCTATTACACCCCCTCACACCCCCAAAAAAGTGGTTTTTTGATGGCTTTTTCTCAGTTTTGGAGTTTTTTGAGTTTGTTCCTCGCATAAGTCCCATCCAAATTAGGCTAGAATCTTGAAATTAGTTATGTACGTTTAGTAGAGTTTCTAGATGTGCCTTTTTGTGGTCTTGACTCTTCAGCCCCATTTCACCTCTTTATGGTCCTGAATATGGAGATTTTTGGGCGATTTTTCTTATTTTTTGAGTTTGTTCCTCGCATAACTTCCTATCCAAATTGAGTTTGAAACATGAAATCAAAGCATCACGTTCTAATGCTTTTTTTCAATTCTCATGGTTGTAATATGTCACGAAAATCTGTTACAACCGGATTGAAGCACATTTACCTGTGTCGCCATGCCCTCGCAGTCATGACATGAGTCACGGTTAATACGGAATTTTGAAAGTGCTGTATCTCGTTCAGTTTTTGATTTATGTGGAATATGTATAGAGCTTTTTTTATTCAGCATGAAAAAACCTACAAAAAAGCTTGTATAGAATTTTTGTCTGCATCAAAAATTTAAGGCGCTGCAATACTTTGAAATGTGAGAAAAAAAACACCGATTTTATGGAAATTTTAGAATGTTATAACTCTTTCAATTTTTAGTTTAGACACAATATGCATAGACCCTTTGTCATTCTGCATAAAAAAATCTACAAAAAAGCTTATATACAATTTTTGCCTACATCAAAAATTTAAGGCGCTATATTTTGAAATTTGAAAAAACACCGATTTTATGGAAATTTAACTCTTTTAATTTTCAATTTAGGCATAATTTGTATAATCCTATTCTTACTAATTCTCTTCGATACAGCAAGAATAGTTCATTTTTGTCTATTTTGATCATCTTGAGTGCATCAATGTGCTCAATGTCAAATAAGTTGTCTATTTCACTTGTAAAATCGTCTTCTTGCTGAGCTTCAGAAATCCTAAAAATTGTATAATTTTAATCCAATCGCTTGAGGGTTAAAAGTTATGTAACTTATTCAAAAATCAGCCTTTTATGTTAATTGCGAGGGGAGTTATGAGGGTTTTGCCCATTTTTGACCACTGAAAATGCCTGTTCTTCACATATCTTAGGTAGTTGATAAAATGGGCCATTGCCTTTTTGGTAATCTGCAAATGGTGCGGGGAAAATGTCAGCGAAATGAACCCATAATGATGTCCGAACCGGAAAAACTCGACAGATCTGGGTTGAGGTACTTCCCTGATATCGAATATGTAATTTTTTTTTCGTTGCACCCTGCATAACTGCATTCTATTGCACTTTAAGTGCAATTTTTATGTATTCTAGACAATTTTTGAAAATAAAACAGCTCTCTTATCCAAAATATAGGTCAGTACCAAAAAATACCCGTTAATTTTGTTCAATGAAACCGTTTAAAGTTGATTCCCGCAAAAATTGGCGAAAAATTCCTGCAAAATTGGAAGTAGTGAAAATAAACAGGTTTGTCACCCCCCTCCCTCCCAACAAAATTAAGCCATGGAATACTTGCTCAAAAATAGCGATATGAGGTATCAAATAAGGTCAGAATTTCGTGCTAAATTCGAAAATCATCATCATTTATGATTTCAACCCCCTTTGATGGAGTTCTAACGCCAAACTTAAATTTGAGGGGAAAACTGAAGAAGTGACGCCATTTAGATGAGATGTAATTGGAATTTATGCGAATGAGGAAATTGTGGCTGATTAGTTTCAGCTCTCAGCATACCTTGGCCCTTCAAAAAAATTTTCCAACCCCCATACCGCCACCCCTCCCCGCCAAGACATGATAAAAACATTAATTTAAAAACAGCAATGCGGCATATCAAAATTGTTTAAAATTTCGCGCTGAGTGCGAAAATGGTAATCATTTTTGAATTTGTCCCCCCTCGGTAGAGTTCTGCTACCAAACTATAATTTGAAGGAGAAAAAAAGTAATAATTGATCTTATTAGATGAAACGTATTTACAATTTACACACGTCAAACTGTGTCAGTCGATCAGTTACAATTTCACAGCACTTATCAACTCGGAAAATAATTTCTACCCCTCGCACCTCCCACCCCTGCCGCATCATACCTGATAAAAACATTTATTTTGATAACATAGCCGTGGAACATGATAAAATTCCTTAATAATCCAAATGATCATGAAAAAACATCACAGAGCGTTCCTTTCTTTATTCCATAAATGGACAATAAAATACTTTTTACTACTGTTTGAGTTTTCCAGCGTATATTCCTCCTCCCCACCTCTCCACTCAAATAAGCTATGAAAGTTGAAGTACGACATGTCGTTTAATAAATATTCCAATTATTGGTGGTGGGGGGAGTGGTTCGCTTTCTTGAGGAAGCAGCTATTCACTCTTGAGATCCATTTCTTCTTGTTCCAAGATGGAAAATTTTGTTAAAATTGTTCAATATTTATCCTGAGTGTTTCTCTAATCCCTCCACTCCCTTCACATGCTCAATCTAGAAGACTGAAATTTCCTGTAAAAGTATCGTCACCTACTGTTCGATCTGAACATCTAAACGATTCCATGTTACATGAAATTCCTTTGCCATATCCGGCAAATTATCTCTTGCACGTCTTGCCTTGAGATCGATGCAATCCAATATCCTTATGCTAATCAAATAACGTACCGATCGAAATACCTGTTTCAGCACAGCCGGTACATTGCTGAAAAATTATTCACGTATATGATGATGCAACCGACACTGATTAAATTTCCAGACTGGTTGATTTTAAATTTTCCTGGTATTTCGTTTGGAAAATGATCTCGAAGCGATGACACCTCATAGGTTAATTACGACCTTCGATAATATTCGTAGATGTCTCCGGTACTCAGTTGGGATAGGTTAGTGTTAGACGATGCCTTAATTTTTATTCTCCATCACTCTCTCGCTCCACGTATCTTAATTTTTTTCCTTCCCTCCGTAGACAGTATACGGAGCTAAATGATAATTAATTAAACGAGAGTTTGATAGCTCCACGGACGAAAAATATAGTCAACTTATACGAATGAGGAACACTTTTATGCAATGCCGCCCATGTTTACCGCGTTTATAGAAATATTTAACGTGTATAATTTTAATTACGAGAATTTAAAACTTTTTTTTTTTTTTTTTTTTTTTTTATTTCCTGGACCGCCCATGTACTTGATACTTGGCTCACTGTTTCGTATACATTGGTCCAGGTATAACGAAAACGACGCTCACATCGTTGTAATAATTTTCTTGAGACAAATTTTCTGTGCGGTAAAACGATGATAAAATCGCGTTTTTTTTCTTCCCTACCTCTTTCTTTACATTTAGTCGTCTTTTAGACGCGGCGAAATTAATAGTTTTAATTAATCGAGGTTTTTAATATTTATACCGCAATTATTATACGTGTATTTTATAAAAACGAGTGTTTGTTCTAAGCTGGATTAATTTATTACAGGCGCGAGATTTACGATACGTAATACTTTTAGGAATAAAGTTGGAAAATTTGGACGCAGAGAAATGATCGCTGCAACGCTAAGTACGGACATGGACACGCCGTCTCACATATATAAGAATAATTTTAGGGTTTACGTTAGGCTTAAGATGGTTTATATGAAGGCAGGGTGTTACGTTATGGTTTAAATGATGCTCGGGTTTATTATTCAATTTACTTTAATATACCTACGTATAGAAAGTGGAGGGCTAAAGTAGAGATAAGAAGAGCAAAAGGGGGGCAAAAAAAGTAAAATATACGAGTCTACAGAAGTATACATACATACGTACTTTGTAGTATACGTAGTATAATATACTATGTGTAATATATTAGATAAAAATCAATGAAAATCAAGCTTCGTGTACGGCAGACCGGTTTTTGTTAAATAATCAACACCCCCTTAAAAATACACAAGAGAAAAAGAAGAGAAAAAAAAATGACGATAAAGCGAGGAGCACCGATACTATAAGGCTATATTTTTATTAAGGAGCGTCGAAGCATTCGGGGTGTTCTTTTCATTAAATGACAATTACTTTTAAACGAGGTTAAATTGCCAATAAGTTGAAAACGTGGCCATTGCAACATATACAGCGGCGGGGAGGGGTGCGAGGGCCGAAAGCTTGATTCTGTTATTTAATTAATATATTAAAGCACTGCCACCACGGTTTTATATTATTTATAATATTTTAATCTTTGTTCGACGTCGTCGGGGGAAGAAATATGTCGTTAAACTGGAGCAACTAGTAAATAAAGAGAAAATAAAACTAGGCGGTAAAGTTGCTTGAGTACAGAGAGAAAAGAAAAGACGTAGATTTAAAAACGGTGAAATGTCTTAATTATACGAGCACATACATCTTCAAAGACCGAGACCAATATAAGAATATTAGATTGATCGAGATAAGAATCTCTAATTGTACCTACTTTTAGAGTGAGTATTTATTCGTGACTGATTGGAGGTAAAAAAGGAAAAAAAACAACGATAACGAATTCTCCTTTTTTTTTTTTTTTTTGTCTTCTTCTACCTATTCTGTTGATTGTTGGTAGTATCTTTATCGATAGATGGTTATCATTCGATACACTTACCTACCTACACGAGTTTCCAGTTTTTTAAAATAGTAATAGTGGAAGAATTACGACAATTGGGCGCATTTAAAGTACTCGTAGCTTTATTAAGCATAGAAAAAGCATCGCAATGCGTTGTTTTTGGAGCCTGATTTTCATTAAATAAAACAGAGGTGAGAGTTGTGTTTTTATGGGAGAAAAAAAAACGCTCTGCGAGGTTTTTTCTACAACAGTGTTAGGAGGGCAGGTAGATATTGGTGTGAATAACTGACGAGTCCCCCTACCCCCACCCCTCCTATGAAGCACATCCGAGACCCTTACAAAATCTACATACCAAGTTGCACCTTCCCAGCTCGATTTGCAGGGGAGTTATGTGGTGAACAGAATGAAAAAAATGAGAAAAAACTATCAAAAAACTACATTTTTAGGACTATAAGAGGGTGCAATGAGGCTGAAAAGTGGAAACTCCAACAAGGCACTTATAGGACACCTATTGAATGTACACACCAAATTTCATCTTTCTAGCCTAATTTGGAGGAGAATTATGCCAAGAACGAACTCAAAAATGTGGAAACAGACGAAAAAACTACTTTTTTGGGGAGAAAGTTGAGACCCTCAAAAAGCACATTAAGTTGAAGTCCCCAATGCAAATCAATGGCCCTTACCGAGTCCACATACCAAATTTCAACTTCCAAACTCAGTTTTGAAGGGAAGATAGGAGAGGAACAACCCTCCTTCAAGGACTACCACTCTCATATCTCCCCCTCTAGTCGACCAAGGAGCCTGATATCATTAGATGACATAGACGGACCATCAATAGTGTGACGTTATCATTGGACTGACATCAGTGGACAAATTTTAATGGCTCGAAATGACATTAGTGAACTTATTTTATGAAGGATTGAATTTATGATTTTAAGTTGAAATGTTGAGGAAAATTAAAAATATTATTAATGGACTGTCAACAAAAGCACGTCATCATTAGAATGACATCAGTAGACAGATTTTTATGGTTTAGAATGACATTAGTGGACCTATTTTATAAAGGATCGATTTTATAATTTTAAGTTGAAATGTTGAGGAAAATTAGAGATGTTATTAGTGGACCATCAACAGTGTGATGTAATCATTGAACTGACATCAGTGGACAGATTTTTATGGCCTGAAATGACTTCAGTGGACTTATTTTATGAATGATTAATTTTATGATTTCAAGTTGAAATATTGAAGAAAATTAGTGATGCTGTCAGTAGACCATCAGCAGTGTGATGTCATCATTGGACTGACATTAGGGAGCAGATTTTTATGGTATGGAATGACATCAGAGGACTTATTTTATGAATGATTGATTTTATGATTTCAAGTTGAGATGTTAAGGAAAATTAGAGATGTTGTCAGTGGACCATCAGCAGTGTGATGTCATCATTGGACTGACATCAGTGGACTTATTTTATGAAGGATTGATTTTA
>FIZR01029110.1:0-73493 GCA_900060175.1 Ferrisia virgata
ACATTTTTGGTTATGTACAAAATTTGCCTATCTTGATTATTTGAAGGGGCTTATGAAATTCAAACGAATGCTGCCCCTTCAATAACGAAGATAGGCAAAATATGTATATGACAAAATTTGCAGGAAAAATTTTCATCTACAAGATCCGCTACTTGAATTAATGATTGGATCGAAATTTTGAAACTGCTCATTGGTTCAATTTTTAGATGCCTGTACAGTGCCAACTCTAGGAAAAAGTGGGGCTGCAAGCATTGAATTCGCCTCTATATGTAGTATAGATCTGTGCTAATACCTATCCCGATTTCCATGACTCCTATGGTAGGCTATTGATTGTTGTTGTATCGTCAAATGTATCGTGTTGAACTATTATACAATTTATAATTGCATTTTCGATAGGATTTTTGGTATCTAGCGGCGCAGAATATCTGCGTAAAACGTTAACAGGCGGATTAATGGAACCGGTAACGCATGTGTCGCGATCCAAAGACCCACGAGGCGATACCACCGTATCCAAGTTGGACAAAAAGGTACCGGACGTTAGTACAAATACCGACGAAGACGATACTTTTTTATTTTTCGCTTCTTTGCTATATTTCGTGCAATTGTTTAATCATTCTTGAATATGACCACAAACAAATTCCATTACCTACATGTTGAGCACGCTAGCCAGAAGTAATTTGACTTGCATGACCTCTATACGCCGTTACAATCTCATTTTTACACGTTAGGTAAAAATGCATAACATCTGCTTTTTTAATTTTTTTTTTTTTTTTTGTTTTTGCTAACTTTATCTAAAAACTGCGATGGAATGAACGCGTTACTTTGCCTCTTCGCCGCCTCGCCTACCATTAAATATATCTCTTAACTAAACTACATTACTTATGTAATAATCTGATGCATTGCATATGCAGTTTGCACCTTATTCACCTAATGCTCGCTGCTGTTATTTGAAATTTTTACCTTGTTCTTCCATCGCCGTAATTTGTAGTCTAATCGTATGCTAAATTTGTCACAAACCTAATCGATTACGTAGAAGGGCAAATTTAGCATCATTTTTCGTATTTTAACTCGTTTAGTTTTTTTTAATTATTCGTAGTTAGATAGGTTACTGTTGAAAATATCCTGTCGATTTTTATAGATTAATTAACCGTTTGATCGATATTTGGAAGAGTCAAAATTAATTTTTAAATGTTTTTTAGAATAGAATTGATTTTTTTTTAATTTCATGCAATAATTACTTTAAATGAGGATAAAAAAATTCCTTATTTAAATTTTTCTTTTTTTCCCTTTGAAGTAATTTTCATATATTTTTCATTCGATTGAAATTCAAACATTTTCCTGAACAACCTGGTATATTTCATTAACCTCAATTACACCTTCAGTAATAGTTCATTAAAAAATTCATATCATTTTCATTTTCATCGGCCAAATCAATAACAATACCTGAAATTTTTTCAGTTGTAGAGAAGTGAAAATTATCGAAATATCTTTTCTTTTTTAATCGACAGGAGTGTTATTTCTGCATTTGTGTTTGTGATTGTAGTAATGTTTTTCTCATGTTCCTTCCTTGTAGTCTATTTATTCTTGCTGTTGTGGATTTGTGCTTGAATGTTCCTCGTTCACTTGTGATTGTGTGGTAGTTGTGTTCTTTTCCTTTCTATTTCGTTATGTTGTATTGTGTTGTATGTGTTGGAATTTGTTGCCAGTTAATTTTTCTCTATTTTTAAAGAATACTTATTTCGAGGTTTTGTAGGAAGTTCAAGCGTAGAAAATATATGTGCAAGGTATTTTGTCTCAGTGGAAAGCTCCTTCAACCGCTAGTCATGCAACACATATTTAGTTTGTGTATATTTGTTTACCTAACTTCTGGATTGAAGGGGCAGAGATATGCTGGTTTGAGATCTTATCTGCAAATATGTGTAGTTCATGAAATTATGGGCAGTGGTAACAACCACGTACAATGTCCGGGTTTGTTTCAGTGCGAATAGAATTTTATGCAGAATTTAAAGGTATGGTAGTTCTTCACCATGGCTGGTTGGATAAATATGCATAAATAATGAAATGATTTAAAAAACTGGTTCAAAAATTTCCCAATCTTTAGTCTGATTTTTAGCCTCATTTTCTATGTCATATTGTAAATGAAAACCAGGCTATTACGATCCATCGGCCTACAGTGGATGAGGGGGCAATATCAACAAAATCCGTTTTAGGGTCCTAGAACACTATTTACAACCATTTTTGGCCATGTAAGATATTTATTTTTATTTTTCTCCCCCGAAATTAAAAAATTATTTGTTCAGTTCGATATCGACCAAAATTGATCAAATTGTGGGATGAAAGCTTCGATTAGCGTACCATTTGATATTCTGGAATGAGGATGACCTCGGATCAAAATTCAGTTTTGCTCAAATTTGGGAGAGGTGTTGAGAGGCTTAAGTTTTTCAAAAATTGTTCCTTTTTGAACCAATTGATGGGCAATCCAAAAAGTTGAAATTTGCTATATAGATTTAGTAGGAGTCCAATGTGTGCCTGTTGGGCGTCTCTCCCTTCCCTTGTCACTGATTAGGAAAAAATCATCTGTAAGATGGATTTTGTGAAAATTTGCAGCAAAAATAATATCCGTTTTGGTGTACTAGAAAACCACTACGACAATTTTTGGACCTGCCAAATGAATATTACCTTCAACTATTATTCTTCCCTCCCTCCCTCCATAACAAAACAATATAAATCACTCGATTCGATACCAACAAAAATCTCTGAAATTCGTCCAATGAACATGGATCAGTAGCGGATTATACGTGTATGAGTGGGGATGACTTTGGGTCAAAATTCAGTGATGTACAATTTTGAGACAGGAGGTGGAAAGGAGCAAAAAATCGCAAAAATTTTTCGTTTTCAAATTAATCCAAAAAGTTTTGTAATAAATCTAAAGTTCAGCGTTTTACGTCAGCTAAAAGAAGGGATATGAGGATTTTTTCTCTTTTGAACATTGAAAGGAGTCGACTCCTTGCATAACTTCCCTTTTTGGAATGATCTAGGAAACTTTTGTTAGGAGTATTAGGTGTGCTTGTGTAAAGAAAGTAGTGAAAAAATACCGAATTTAAGTTGAAAATTTTGAAAAAGGTGAAAAATTAAAAAACTGCTCATTAACGAATCTTTTGTTCATGAATTTTTAATCTACTCAAAATCAAAAAAAATTTTTGCCAGTCAAGATGATCACTCCACGAATTTGGGAGGTACAGCTATATCGACAAAACAGAAGAAAAACACGTTAAAAAGTCATCACCATGTATAAATTTTCTCTTAGTAAATAAAATTTACAAACCTGCCTTCAAAAAATTATATTTTATTTGATCGACGTCCATTATAAACGTACCTTCTTTACAAACACACTTTTCCAGTTTCCCTCTCAACCATTAGTACACATGTTAATAGAATTGCCTACTTGGTTCGCCGTAAAAAAAAAGTTTGATCAAACCTGTTGCTTATAATACAAATGGAACACCCCCGTGCTTGAAATAAATTGTGTACCGTGTAATAGTAGAGGTCCTAAAGTCGGAAAATAAAATTTTTCAGAAGAGTCAAAAAACTGAAAATGAAATTTTTTTCTGGTACATAAGTTTTACTTCAATGAACCGATTGGAATCCTACCAAATGTGAGGGAGGGCATTTGAAGAAAAGGTACCTGAAGTCGAACCGCTTTAAAAATCGTCGTGCGTTGCAGAAGATTGTTGTTGAAGGGTAGGAGGGGACCTTGAAAGTCTAGCAGACTACATAAATATTGATGAATGAAGTTTCATATGGGCTGAAATAAAATCGTGATCATTGACGGGCGGGGTGGGGAGGAGAATTATTGCGAAAGTATTAACTGAATAAATTACCCCAGTGCAAGTCAGACATAAATTCTTGCCAGCTGAAAATCGAATAAGCTTTTCTCCGAAGGTTTTTTAGTGTACGCTGAACTCGATTTTTATAACACTTTGATCCCTGAAGTTCAATTGTGCGTCACAAAATGGGGTTAAAAATTCAAAATCTCACTATCAGAGGGTGCGAGGAGAGAATAAAGGACGTTGGAAACTTGTACGTTTGTAAAATTTTCATCCGTATAAGTTTTTTTCAATGAGAAAAAGAGAGTGGAGGTGCAGTCAATTTCAATGGAGAAGTAATTTTCGGATGGTGTGTGCTGTTTCTCGAAGTTGTTCCAACTTACAAATATATATCTCCCCTACAAATTGAGTTAGGAGGTTGAAATTTGGCATGTAGATCTATACTCCCTCACAGTCCGAAGAAACTAGTTTTTTTAGCCTAATTTTCTATGTCATAGGGTCAATGAAAATCGGATTATTACAGTCTGTCAACCAAAAACGGTTCGATGCGGGGGGGGGGGGATATCAACAAAATCCATTTTCGCTAATTCTCGTTGTTTTACAAGTTTGTTCCAACTTCCGAGCTAGTCTCCCCTCCAAATCGAGTCAAAAGGTTGAAATTTGGTCGGTAAATGTGGTAGGGCTCCTTATGGATTTTTTGTATGGATTAAAAAATTTCGAACTCCCAATGACTTACTAAAAAGTAACCACACAAAGATAAAAAATTAATCACCAGACGAGACTAGAATCATTTTGAATGAGTCATGTAGCGTCGCGTCTACCGTGTCATTGAATTCAAATTGTTCGAAATTGAATTTTGGTCCTCAAATGAATGATAATTAAAAAAAACTGTGTGCACAAATACTTGAAAGTCTTATCGTGTAAAAGTTATCGAACGAATCTAATTGATAATTTTTTATTTGAATTTCCAAGGCATAATCTTTTGTAAAAGATTTGATGAAAAGTAATATTACTCACAAATTCGTCACATTCTCATTGTTTTTAGCTTGATTTTTATATGTGATATTCTCAATGAAAAGCAGTCTATTAGAGTCTATCAACCAACGGTTGTGGCGGGGAGGGAGATGCCTACAGAATCCGTTTTAAGGTCGCAGAAGGCTATTAAGGCAATTTTTGGCCATGTCAGATGTTTATTTTTTTTATTTTAAAATTTTTCCGGAATATTAAAATCATTTACTCTGCTCGATACTGACCAAAGTCGTTTCAATTCGGTCAATTGGCTCAGTTTGACGGCAGATTAGACACATATGAGTGGGGATTACCTTTGGTCAAAATTCAGTTTTGTCCGATTTTGGGGGAAAGGGTGCGGAGGGGTCAAAAACACAAAAATTGTTCCTTCTTTAGTCGGTCGATAGTGAATCTAAAGTTGTATATCATATCCAAAAATCAACTTCATAGGTCAATTAGGAGGGAAGATATTAAGGTTTTCCCCTTTTTTACCTTAAAGTAGAGCTGTTCCACTCTCATCTCCCCACCTAAATGAACTAGGATGTTGAAATTTAGTATGTACATGCAGTAGAAAACTTAAATGTGCCTTTTGGTAGTCCCGACATTTCAGCTGTGTTTTTTGGTCAGATTTTCTCATTTTTTTTTATTTTTTAAGGTTTGTTCCTCATATAACTTCCCTCCAAATTGAGCTAGGAACTTGAAATTAGGTATGTACATTCAGTAGGGACCCTAGATGTGCGTTTTGGGGGTCTCGTCTTTTCAGCCTCATCACACCCACTCACAGGCCACAATATTGTGCTGGGAAGTTGAAATTTGGTATGTCTGGTCTGTAGGGACCTCTCTTCTCGCTTTCCTTCCTTTATTTTCTGTCTGTCTGTCTGTCTTTCTTTCTTTCTTTTTTAGTTTTTCATCGTTATTATTTTGTGGTCGTTATATGCCTTTTGGAGGTTTCGACTTTTTAGCTCCATTGAAGCCTTCCTACTCGTAATGTTAATTAAGAAATAAGTATTTCTCATGATTGTAATTCGTCACGAAAATCAAGCTGACATTGCAGAACGATGCTTTTTTGTTGTTTTTTTTTATTTGTAATTGCTTTACCTTTACCAGTCTTGGCTGAACATCATTTCAATTTTAGCTTTTTCATTTTTGTTTATTTTCCACCTGTTAATATTACATTCTTTTTATGAATTCATAATAAGACACGTTCTTGGCAAAATATCGCTGTGTATTTATCTACAACGTTTAATTTTTTCCTAGATGTATTTTGGAATACATTTAAAAAGTTTTAATTTTCTCTCGACTGTTTTTCACGTTGAACTTGATCATTTATTCCATTTTTTCCCTTCCATACTTCCATACTTCACAAACGTAATTTAATTTCTATCATATTTTTCATTTCAATAAGCAATTTCAATTTAGCGTCTATTTTTTCTTCCTTATCAGTTTTTTTTTGCCATTTAAAGAAAAACGAAAGTGTTATTTGCGTCATCACTTCGTCGAGTGTTTTTTAATACGTTGTATTAGCTTTTTCACGACGAGGAAAACGGCCAAAAAAATTACCGTATGTTTCGATCGTTGAATTATTTGTGCAGAATTATGGGTTACATGCTCCGAAATCATATAATAAAGATAATTTGATCGCATTGACGCAAATACTTTCTATATATGCTGTGAAAAATTATTAAGCTGTGATAATTTAGTCGTTTTTTTTTATTTTTTTTTCGTTTGCATTTTATTGGAAGTATCTACCTTACACGTTTGATGCGTTTTAATTTTTACCTAATATATTCTTATCGTTTGACGTCATTAGTTTGCTCAAGTCAATATCGAAAGTAATTGATAAATAAACATTAAAAATGAGTAGATTTTTCAATCAAGGTGTTAGGTATTTGGATAAGGACACTTGAGAATGATAATGATAAATACTTGTATTTTTCGTATTGGTAACAGCGTACCGTACGTATTTAAAATTAAAACACGCAGATAGGCACCCACTTTAATCTTATTTTTCGATACGATATTCGGGTTCGATTATCATGGTGATTTTTCAGTTCATCGTAGGTATTCGTATAAGCTTTTTAAAAAAAAAATTGATAAGAGGTTCGATTGGGTGCTCTGTGTGTAGGGTACTCAAATTCTAAAACGATCGAGTGGCTGGTTTAAATTAACATAATGAAATGTCGAGTCTGCTCTTATACATATATTATATATATATATATATCTACGTGTATATGGATAATTATCTATCCACGAATAAACGATTAGCTTTAAATACGCTTGCTAATAATTAATCGAAATTTGTACGTAATTTCAGACACTAACTGGAATTCGCTTAATGGAAACAGTAGAAAAGATCGGCCTAGAAACGTTGATATCGCCTCAATCTAACGATAGCGGTGATTTGAACATGATACCAAACGAATCTAGAAAAGTGGTCACTAAACCGGGCTCATCGAGGAATCGAAATTCACTCAACGACTCGAAATCCAAATCTAAACGTAATGCCAGAGCAATACGTCCGGATCTAGGTACAGTCCTAGGTTCAGTTCCGAACCCTCCTCCAGTAACCAAAGAAAATACACCCTCGCAGTCGAGCTCCACACTGGGTACTCTTAGTTCACTATTGTTTGGAAGAAAAGGCGGCCTGTTGTGAATCAATTCGCATACAATAACGCCTCGTACTAGAAACTTATTATTTAGTCGTGCTGTGAAATTATATAACAGAATTTTTATTTATTTTTAAAGCTTATAATATTTTTTTGTTTTGTACGCCTGTTTCGATTTTTTTTTTTTAATTTCAATTCCGTTTACCTTCGATTTATTCCCATCTCCTTTCCCCCGGTTTACCTACATGAATCTCCTATCGTATGAAACGTTCTGAGTGGTACGTTCGAATTCGTTGCTGGTTCGAAACGTATCTTGGTTTAAACGTGATTTTTATTTTTTCCTCCTTATTTTTCCTTTCCTTTTTCTTTTTTTTTTTTACGTATGTTACCGTGGTTTTTTTTTCTTCGAATATTAATGTAATCATATTCAATTTTTTTTTCTTCGAGAAGGTTGGTGAAATACCCAAAAAAATAAGAATACTTATCGGGACGCCATTAATAATGCGAAATCATCAGTGAGATCGCAGCATTTACTTTTTATATAATGTAAATTAGCTGTTATACTGTAGAATTTAATTACAAACGAACAATCAGCTTAGCAACGGTGCATAGTTTTCACAGTATCTAATGGTATTGGGAAAAGGCGTTTTTTTTTTGTTTTTTAAATCCCCGTCGCGTCGATGTTTTAAAAGTTTTAAATCATTCGTTTTATTTTATCATGTATTTATTTTTCCCTTTTTATTTTATATATTTTTTTTGTAGTGTTATCGTCGTTGTTAGTAAGGTAACGTTTTTATATTTCTGTTTTTTTTTCGATGAAATTTGTCGAGTGTTTTAGTAACGCAGCATCACAAAAAAAAAAGTATACTCATGTTTATTATTCGTATTGAAAATTATAATTTTGAAAAAGATATTAACTAATAATACGGTAATCAAACCAAATTCATATTTGTGATAATTGAACGCATTTTGATGTAAAATTTCCACAACGATAATCGATCCTTTTTTAATTTGAAGGATTTGCAGTTGTCGTTTTGTGGAAATTTGCGCTCTAGCTGTAGTCGATTTTAGCTTTTGCTGCCAAACAGTATGAGATGGCTGAACATTAAAAGTATGATTTCCTTATGTGATATTACTTCTCCATAAATTAACACGAGGAATTTTATCAATGTAGGTGTGATTATTGGAAAACATTCCATTGAAGGGTGTGCGCGTTAATCAATTGTGATATTATAGGAATGTATGTTCTATTTATTTAATGAAACGCAACAATATCGAGGAAATTTTGCTTTTTAAAATCTCATTTGTAAGTATTTGTAATTAAAGGAAAAAATAAAATCTATCTAGGCGATGCAAATGTAAAAAAAAGTGCTCAAATTTGGCCAACAATTAGAGTTATTTTTGTAGTAAATTATTGTAAAATTGTGTAAACGTAGCGTTTCCTTGCCTTTTTCATTAGCATAATATGATGAGACTAATTAAATCGCAAGTTTTCATTGTATACATACGTTTTTTTTTTGTTTTTTTTCATTTTTTAGATTAAGTTATTATACCGTAAGGAATTCCGAAGGTTGATGTAAGTTCCAATTCCATTTCAATCGTTTTATTATCATCTTTCCTGTATTAGAAAAATGGCGTTGTTGTTTTAAAGATACGTTATTATTAAGGTTTTTGTTCTGTTCGATTTTGTTTTAAAAATCGAGTCGGAATGTGGAGTTACGCGTGAAAGGTGAACTACCTATACTTTTGTAGTATTTTTTTTTGCGCAAAATGTTTTAAAAAACGGAGACTGTTACTTAGTAATGCAGTTACAAATTAAGCAAGAATAAACTATTTTCCAGAATTTGTTTTATTTTGAATTTCTAATTGTAAATGATTTCTATAGAGTCTATGCTCCTCGTGAGAATACATTTCAGCACGACGAGCAAAAAGCTCCGGTGTTCTTGGAACGAATTCATTCCGATAAAAATTTTCATTCTCTACTCAACAATAAGACTGTATGACGTCAAAATGAAATAAAAAACTACAAAAAATGCACCATTTTAATTTTGTAACATTTCATTAATTGAGATAGAAGAAAAAAAAGGTACAAAATAAATACGTTGGTAAAAATGTGAAGGTACATGGAATTGCATTATCTACAACGGATGCGTTTTGCATATTACAATCCGGGCAATAAATAAAAAAAAAAACGATTAACGAGAAAACAAGTTATAAGGTGGAATAATAAAAAAGCGATGAAAAATTTAGAATTCATCGTCGTATTCTAATCCATCGGTGATTTCGGGAAAATCGCCAACTTCAACATAAATAGGTTTTACAAACGCTCCGTAATTTTGAAGAGATTCAAAATACTTGACACCGTTTACAGTACCGTCATTTTTACCAAAAGGTTCATCGTATTTTACTCCTACCCATAAGCCATCGGTAAATTTGACAGTTCCTTTGAACATGACTTCGCCTCGTTTTGGTACTTGGTTTGGAATGTTAACTTGGCATCTCTGGCCTATTTCGATCGAATCGATAATTTGGCTTTCTTTCTCTTGCATTCGTTTTCGTTCTTCTTCTTCTTTTCTGGCTTCTTCTTCCTTTTTACTAATCATATCGGGATTATATTTGCCTAATTTGTTTCTCATAAGGTATTCCTTAAGAGTACCTTTCCGGCTTGAGTATTGTTCTTCAGAAAGTTGATATCTTTTTTCTAGATCTTCTTCGGTTTCTGTATCGTGTGGAACGTACATTGGATCTTCGACCAGAAACTGGATTCCGCTGTTTAAAGGATACGATCCTAGTAGCTTATAGTTTTCTGATAGCGTACATAATGATTCTCCTTCGGAGGTTAAAGCAGTAACGGTCATGGTACTGGCGTTCCTACCGGTCATTAATTCTAATCTTTGTTTCAGATCCCATATGGTTAAATCTTTTTGAAATTTCTTTACCATTAAAGGATTCTTCTTGGAGACATCTGTTATTATTGTCGCTTCGACGAAATCCGGAGTAATGACTTTATAATTTTCCATCACATTTACAGTAGACATTTTGTATGAATTAATCAATGTACGTTAACCAAATCATTAAATTTTACGCAGTTTTTGTCAATTTTTAAGTTAATTTAAAAAAAAATTTATTTTTCCTAAACGCTACCGATAAATAGCGTGCAAAAATAAACAAGTAACGAAGTGATAATTTTACATTGTTGTTTTGTAGTGAAAAAAAAAATTGATAGCCAAAAATTGATCGTTGTCGAATTAAAAGATGGTGGCAATTCGCAGCGTAATCAGAGATGGTAATATTTCATTTTATTTAAAATGCGTACTTTAAATTTGAAATTTTAATACATTTTACAATAATATAAATTACATAATTTATATTTAGTTGAAAAATTTTCAAAACAAACGTCGCATAATTTTAAAAAAGTAATTAAATAATAATATTTTCAAAATCGTAGTTTAGTTATTTCTTTGGTAATTGCAAGTAATTTACATAATTATTCCATATCACGCAGTGTTTCCAACATACAAACTTGAAAATAAAAGTCATATGGCATATTATTATTGAAGACGTACAATTTAATTTTTTTTTTTTATCGAGCTTACCTTCGAAAAAAAGAGGAATTTCATTTGAATAATTAAATAATTTCTTATATTTTACAATAGTTACCCACTCGAAAAAAATATTTTAGAAGTATCAACTTTCCTTTTCGCTTGTCTCTCACTGTCGCAATAAGTTATGTAATTCGGGAAAAATATTCAGTATCAGTAATAAAGTAATCACTTGTCATCTCTATTTACTTGTTTTCGAATTAAATAATGCGCGAAAGTATAATTCGTACGGTAAATTGATAAAATAATATTATAATCGTTTACGAAGAACTTTTTTTCATTAAAAATGGAATCGGAAAGTAACGGCCTCGCGTTTCCTCCAATAACTTACAGCACAGCTTATAATTTACGAGACGAAATACATGAGGTAATTATAACTAATTCCTAAGATAATAATATTACATTTATTGTATAGAAATTATGCGGTCAGAAGTTAATGAGGCGTATTATGTGTACGCAATGTTGTATATGAAGATGTCCTCTATTCTAATGATGTAGAAAACATAAATACTTCCCGTTCGGATTTTCTCTTTACCCATATTTTGAACTTGATTGTGTCTCTTGTATTTTGTAAATAGCATGAATTACATTATTGTCAGAATTATTCACACATCGCTGAACACAAATATTACCTATATACTTCCCTCATTGCTTGAATCCACTTAAAATGTTATCTGGTGTTCTACCATTTAACACGATAACCAGTTCAAAGCATTTGATTATAATTTTGAATAATTAAAATGGGCGTTATTTCACATCACACGCGAGCTTCTCATGATGATCACACAAAATTAATGCCGATTATATACGTATTTTTTCCTCACTTACTATTATTAGGTATTCTTTTTTTTTTTTTTTTGAACCGATGTATGGAGGTATGTTTTTCATTCATGTTTAATGTACTCGTAGTACGTACCGTACGTGTACGTGTTATCAACATTGAAGACCTTGAATTGGTTGGTCCTAAATGAACGCCATTTCTTAGGATTTTATTTCGAAATTTTTTTTTTGTTATTATAGTAGACAAAATTACATTGATAAATATAAAGATCAATGGTACTTCTTTACCGCAAGAGTAGTTTATATAAGTTACAAAAATTCAACATCCAAAATATACTTTGTACTTATCTGTTAATTAAGAATAATGTAGGCTTTGTAAACAAAATTAACATAAACATTTTCTTAAAACGTTTTGTAAATAGTAACATGAAATAAAAATTATATTAATTTACTTGTATGATTTCAGTATTTGAAAGAACGAGGAATATTATTGTCGGAAGAAGATGGCAGGGTAATTATCGAGGTAAGTGCAGATGCTGCACTTTTAGATCATGTGATATTCTTCAAAAATAGTATAACCTTTACGTAATTATAATTAGGTATTAAAAAGTTCATTCACGTGACTTCAACCATATTTATCAATCTATAATCGGTATTAAACAGAGTTAATTACCAACATAAATAATTAAAAAATGATCATGCCAATAACGAGTGATAACCACGATGGTGGTCGCACTACCGTTTTGTATTTTGTTTACATAATACCTTCCCAATCTTAAATTGAACAGTAATCAGGTGATGGATTTAATTTCTTAGATACGAATTAGATCATAAAAAGTACTACCAATTCTAGCCCCCTTTTTTAATAAATCTGGACGTATTTATTTACGATTAAAAAAATTGACTTTTGTGCTGTATTAATTTTTTTTTTTTTTTTTTTCAAATCAAACGTCCGTTAATTTATTAGTTTTCAAAGGTACAATAATCAAGGTTAATAAACTAGTCAATTCATTAGAGGAATTTCTAGCCAAGTTGTGAAAAAAAAATTATTTAATCGTGATCAATGTAGAATTACTCCGACGTATAATTAACTCATTTCGTTGCTTCTTTTGCAACATGTAATTTATTTCATGTGTTGAGATGTTAGGCTGGATTTTATTCTAAAGAATTCCTACTCCCTTCGAGTTATATTTTTTCTATGCATTGTATGCACGTACGTGTATTTATTTAATTAAAAACAAATATACTTACCATTAAAGGAAACAAGTTAGCTTTATCAATACATTAAAGAAAATGTTACAAAAAAAAATTGTACTATAAAAGGAATCGAGCTATAGGGTGCTAAAGTGATTTAAATATTCAATTTGATCCGTAGGCGTATCCTCTTGTATATAAAGTTGTTCTTCATTCATTGAAACAATACATTCTTTAAGGTAGGTGTTTCCTCGTTGACATATTTTTTACTTTTAACTCGGTGCTGAGGAAATGAGTGTCTATTTTTTGATTATCAAAGTAATTTGATGGCTCATGTTTGTACGTCAATGGAAAAAATTTCGAGAGTCGACTACATCGGCATATCCGGTAGTTGTAATTTGAAGATAAATCGACTACGACGCCTTGAACCTGGTAGGAGGTACCTCTTATAAAAATTGGAATAGTTATTTTTTTTTTCGGTTTGCTGTCGCGGTTTAAAAGGTTGATAAACCGATGTACTTACGAGTAATTGTTTATGGTATTTTTTCGTAATAAATTTTTAAAAATAATCGTATAATTGTCCCAAAGTCATAATATTAGTTAGTCGAATTACATTTTCCTTCTCTCGCTCCCAATATACGCGTAATATTACTAAGCTGTTATTTATCAAATTTAATTGATAATTTTTTATTAATTTGTAGCTGACAAATGATAAGAAAGTTGAATGTTGATTGAATTAATTATTTGAGTCGAGTTTACACAGTTTTGTTTTGTTTTTGGGCGGAAAAAATTGATAATAAATTGAATGGCATTGTTGTTGAATATAGTTGTGGCTGAACTGAGTTTGTAATTACTTCGGTAGATATGTATTTTTTTTTTCTTTTTACTATGCCACCATGAAATTTATAAAAACATATATTTTATTAAAATTAATTCTGATACTTTGGAAATTTATAACACGAGTGAAATGTAGCCAAACTACCATTAGTCTAGTTAAATAATTAGCATTAAATAACGGAAAAATACATGCCCAACGTTTTTTTTTTTTTTTTGCAGAATAGTAGATCACTACCCCCTAAACAACATATCCAAAATCGGATAAAATTGGCCTGTTATTTCTACTCATTATCCCCATTTGTGTCCTAAAAACAGGTTTTCTATCAATAACTTTGCCTAAATTTGTTCCTAAACGCGATAAAGAAAAAAAGTTCGATTAAAAAATGTAGCTGGTCAAATTTCCAATGTAAAAAGTTCTTATGTATTTTTTTCGAAAATCGATTGAAATACTTCAAAATGAGTTTGAAAAAGACGCGTTATGCGTTAACGTGATCTTCCGCGTAATGTTTCTGTCGCGTGGCGAGAGCCAGTGGGCAACGTTCGTAGACATGCGGGCTCAATTTTTTTTCAGCATACTTGAACAAATCACATGGACTAAATGTTATGTTATCTCATGTTGAAGTAATGTTGTTTGAATATGGCTACAATATACATGTAATATTTTAAAATTACTTTAATTTTGTAAAATAGATTTATTCTCATCGTAGTCTTCACAGCTATCTGACTCTGGATCATTGATTCTCTTCTGATTCAACATCGAATCAGCAGTCGGAGATAAAATTGAAATATTGCGTTTAACCGTCTAAAATTAATATCCTTTATTCATTTTAGTGGCGACGGGGGTGTTTCTCAAAAACATTTCCTTCAGAGTTTTTCAGGAAATCGTGGGAAAAACGCAAAATGTGGCATTTTTTAACAACATTCAAAAAAGAGGGTAATGGTGAAAAATTGTTACCTACGATTATTTTGAGTTTAAATACAGGGTGTCCCGCAAAACGTCTGCCAAAATGTAACTACAGATAGTACTCGCTGAGACGAACAAAAAACGTTATTACGATAGGTTGTCTATCTTTTAAATCGAAGGGACCACGATAATTTTTCTTCATTACTTATGAGTTTCTATGGAAAGAAATTTTTTCAAAAATATGAAGTTGATTGCAAAAATCTAAAATACTAATAAAAGTAAAAATAAAATGTTATGCAAAAATTTGTTATAAAATTGAAATTGAAGAAAGTATAAAGTGTTGAAAGTAAATTTTTTCTGTAATTTTCATATAAGGGAAATTTTTTTCATTGCGAACCAAAATTTGTGACCCTCGGTGGGCAGTACATATCTAATAAAGTAATTTTAGTTATTTATAAAAAAAAATTTTAAAAAATAAATATTTGCATAATTGTATTGTTTTAAAAAATTTAAATTTTTTAAAATTTAATTTAATTTTTTTAATTAACGCTACTTTTTAAGTTTCAATGTTTTCAACTTTTTGTAAATAATTAAAATTACCCTTTAGTTCGCCATGAAAAAAAATTCACTTATGGGAAAATGTGTAGAAAAAATTTACTTTCGACACTTCATACTTCCTTCAATTTCAATTTTGTAAATACTTTTTACATAACATTTTCTTTTCACTTTTATTAGTATTTTAGATTTTTGCAATCAAATTCATATTTTTGAAAAAATTTCGTTCCATAGAAACTCAAATGTCTTAAAGGTCGTAGCCCCTTCAATTTTCAAGATGAGCCAAATATCGTAATAAGGTTTTTTGTTCACCTTCGCGAGAAATACATACCTGCGGTTACATTTTGGCAGACGTTTTGTGGGACACCCTGTGTACGAAATATTCATTTTTTTTAGATTTTTTGAAATTTTAGAACTCTGAGTCAGTTTTACAAATTGAAAAAAATTTAGTTAGAAAACTGAAATTTTTACCACATTATTTTGAAATAATTTTGCGACTACTGTGATCTCGCCATTAGCAGATTTCCAAAAGGAGCGAAATTTGATCCACGCCCTTTTTTAGGTATGCTTAAAAAAAATTGAGTCCGCGTGTCTATGAACGTTGGCCACTTGCTCTCGCGACGCGACAGATACATTTTCAAAATTCTTTTAAAGTGTTTTAACCGATTTTCCATAAAAAATTTGTAATTACCTTTTTCATTGGAAATTTGACCAGCTATATTTTTTCATCCTGCTTTTTTGCTCTGTCGCATTTATAGGAACAAAATTAAGCAAAGTTATTGGTAAAAAAAAACTGTTTTTGGGGCAAAATGAAGATATTGGAGGTGAAGCACTAGCTCGAATTTGTCTGATTTTGGATACGTTGTTTAAGGGTTGGTGTACTACAATTCTGCGAAGAAAAATTTTAGTCATCAATTTTTCAGTTATCACACGAGTTGACAATTGAAGAAAATTTTTATTTGAATTTTAATGATTCCGGTATCTATTGAAATTATCAGCTTTTTATACGTACAAGTTTCTGAAATTACGTAATTAATTAACCGTGGTAAAGAAAATGATTGTGAAATTTATGAGTAAATGTTTTACCGAAAAATCAATCATCTTTTATCTGTTGTTTGTCCGAAATTTACCCATAAATGTCATTTTTTGAAATCTGTTAACAGAAATAATTTGAAAAATATTCATTTTAACTATTTCGAAAGATAAATTTCAAGCTTGTTGAAATTTGATGAATCTAAAGTCTAGAAACGTCAAAAAACAAATTTTTAAGGACAACGAAATGTTTTGGCAGTAAATAATTGAAAATATTAAAATTTTCTGTAAATGATAGCTAACCAATCTACGTACAAAATTTCATCTTACCAGCTTAATTTGAAGGGAAATTTCACTTTTTTAAATAGAATTTTTGAATTCCAAATTGTCGGGAAAAAAACGATTGTAGTTACTTCTAATTCACCGTAGAAGCTGATTTTTGAACATGTTACGTATCTTTCAATTTCATATCCAATGGACTAGAAAATGCTCAACTTTTCCCAACTTTGAAACCACCCTCCCCCCCCCCCCGCTTTCTCAATATAGAAAATCTTGATCAAACTTGTTCTTTATCGGAGCGTTTTGAAAATTTAATACATCAAATTTACCACCAAATCAGTACCGAATCGAGTGATAGTTTGCTATGTAAGGAGGTGGAGAGAAAGATGTACGTATACAATTAGATATCGCTCAAAATTAAAAACCTGAAGTTACTCGGGATTTGAAGTCAACATAAAGCATTGAAAATTGCTGTGAAGTCAATTCAAAATCCAAAATGAGGTGCTAAAAATTGCTCGGAACCTAAAAAGAGAAATTTTGAAGTTGTGAAAACTAAATTTTTCGTTGACTCCGAAGTCAACGTATTGAAATTGAAAGTTAGTTACTCGAAGTCAGATGGAGTCAGGAGCCAATGTTTTTGTGAATATGTAATACAACTTTTGATTCTCTATCAATTCGCTTAAAAAAGGTCAATTTTTGCGTTTTTGACTCCTCCACACACCCTCCCACAAATTGGAGTGTAACTGAATTTTGACCCAAGTTCATCCACACTCACATATATTCAATGTACCACCAAACTGAGTCGATTGACCGAATTGGAGCGATTGGTTGATAGACTGTAATAGTTTGGTTAATTTTCATTGACAATATTACATAGAAAATCGGGCTGAAAATATTAGAATAATCCTCAATATGTGATAAATTTTTTTTTCTGTACACTAATTAAATAGGTCTTGAAAAATTGAAATTTTAAAGCCATTCAGGATAAATTATTTATGTAACTGATTTCAGGTTTTCACCCTCCTACATGTCCTTCGACATTTCGTAAATGTTTAAATTTAGATCCTAAATCATTGTTAGTTGTATCTTTTTGAAAAAAGTAAACTTAAAATTTAGTTCACATAAATTAGTCATCGATTGTTAATAGTTATATTTTTTTTCGGAAGTCATTTTTCTGTAAAATACTATTTTTTTTCATTTTTTATAAATAAAAAAAAATAATAAATTAATGTAAGCTAAAAAAAAAATTTTTCAGTAGATTGAAAAATTATATCATCTTTACCTTCAGGCGTTTTCCAATCATATCGTCTGAAAAAATATCTACGTTACTGGGTTCGAAATTCAATTAACTTCTTTTTCGATTAATTTCCGCACTTAAATCGTCCATAAGTTAATTCCTAATACGATAAAATTTAATTATGACGTAAAAGTAATGCAACCTTATCTACGGTTCAATAAATTTTCGCATTTATTAATATTAACTCCGATAACTCGACAGTGTTGTTTTTTTTTCAAGTAACCTACATTTTGCCATTTTACGTGTAATTTTCGCGTATAGAAAATTCTTTTAAATATGGGGTTTTGTTTATTTGGCGATTTGAGCGTAGACTTATTTAATAGATATCAGCGGTCGTCACTGACCAAAGTAAACTTTGTGGGTTTTTGTCGATTAGTTCAGCGAGTCGAATATAGACGATGATTGTATGGTAGGCGCTACGTGGTTGATTTTAAGAAACCCATTATTTCACTTACAATCTACCATCGCTAATTATAATGCTAGTGAGGTAGGAAGGTCTAGATAATACAAGTGTTGATAATAATAGGGTTATTTTAAACGCGTATATTGCCTGCAATTGGAGTAATCTCGCCGTTAATATTTTAGTATTCGCATATTTACCTCGTATATGAGTGTGTTTTTTTTTTCTTGGAAGAAATTTCAGTTCCGAAAATTACTATAAAGCACAGCTATGGTACGTTGTTTGGGTATAGAGATTAAAAAAAAAAAATTGTGTAAGATTTGAATTTGAACGTAGAATAAGATATTAAAATTTTACGAGGGAGTCATCCGGTTCGTATTAATTAAGTTGTTTTCAAAAAAATACACATTTTTCCGGTGTTATTTATCGTCCTGCACACACGGAAGGTGCTATCTATCTACGATGTAGGAGCTAGGAGACTCTCCCAGCATATACTATGCTATATATTGTGTATGTAATGTAGGTAGTATTCTGTGTGTCGAGATATTTGAACATATTAAATGGATTTTGACCTCTTATACGTCCAATGGACTGCATGATCAGTCGTTAACCCCGCATCGCAGCATAAATAGTGGTAGCGTTATAAAAATAGAATTTTTACACATGTACCTTGGTGGCTGGCGTCAGTATAAATGTATCTCGGCGTGCCTCTGTGATGCGATGATACCTATACTTGTATTTTGGTGGTGTTTGCTTATATGTATATGTATAAGCAGCGCTGCTTATCAAAGACAAAATTTTCTTTTTCCGTCCTAATCAAATTGTTTTTCTCGTATAATATCCGTTCGTTTATCGAGCAATTAAATTATTACGTAAAATTTTACATATTAATAAAATTTATATTCGAGTTATATACGCGGTAATTACCGGCCATTGTGAAATTTCATTTCGTATGGAAATTTACGACTCGAGTATAACTTACGTTTAATTATACATTCGGTTTATAACGGTCGTCACTTTGGTTATTTTCTTGAATCGCGGTATTGTTTATTTATTCAACCTTTGACAAGAGGTTTTTGACGTCACCGGTGTTAAGATATTATACGAAGAGAAAGCTTTTACCGGGCAACTGGGGTTTACATCTTTTGATAAAGTCATACTGGCACCGTACGTATTGGGTTCAAGTTGATATAAAGGTTCATGGAATGATTGATAAATTGCCTACGTTGTTTGCCGTGAATAATAGCTACCTACGAAGATTTAAAATTTTATTTTAAAATTGACTCAGGTGAGGTCGGAAAATATAATTGTGTTTTTAGTCTGTCTGAAGGGGAATGAATGGAAGAGATAAGGGAATTAAATTTTTTTTACAATGTTAACGGAAGTTGATTTAATTATAATCCATGTTCCAATTTCGTGTACTTAAAATTCGATATCTGAATAGATAAAAGAAATGGAATATTGTTGATTGATGAAGATTGACACGAGTTTAAAAGAATCAATTCTTGCTTAATTGGTATCCATGTAGCATCTACCAACTACCTACAACACATTAAAACGTTTTTCTTAGAAAAAATATGTATTTTGCTGTGCTACTATCTCCTTGTGAAAAAATTGTCTTATGTACTTACGTTTAAAATCTTTAATGAAGATACAACTCGACTTGGTTCAAACTGTAGGCGTAGCTAAAGAGAGGTATTGAGTGTCTGAACCATCCTCTCCTTGAGATGAAAAACTTGAAAAAATTTTACATAATCCAAATCACTCGTGCACATGAGTCAGTTATTAAGGAAAAAGAATGTATGTTAGAAAAAAAGAAGTCATGGATAACAGAGGATACCCAGCTGATTATAGAGCAACGTAGTCAAGCCATGTTGTGGGGACAGCAAAAAATACATAGGCTATTGAACAGATCACCCCAGCAGTGTTGTAGTAGAGACAGAGAAAACTACCTAAACCAATCCTGCAATGAAATACAGGAATACGCAGACCGCAATGAAACTAGTGCAGTATACAAGAAGATATGTCAGATCGCTGGAGACTTTGAGCCCAGAACTCGCGAGATCAGAAAAGATGAAGGCACAGCTGTGTGCCATTCTAGAGAAATCCTGCAGAGCTGGAAAATGTACTATGAGCAGTTGTACCGAGACAGTGGAACACCACAGAGGTAAATCAACTGGTTCCTGCAGTCGAAGTGACTGGTGAAGATGAGTCAAAGACTACTTGATGAAGTAAGGGAGGCGGTGAATGCGATGAAGAAACGCAAGGCACCTGGTTGTGATGGTATTGAAGCTGAATTGTGACAGGCTTTTAGTGAAAATGGAATCAAAGCAGCATGGCAACTCTGCAGTGTGATATGGCAGAGTCGTAAATGGCGTACTCAATGATGCATGTTGGCGCTGACTTCCTCACATAAGAAAGGGGATGCAAGATTATGCTCTAATTATCAAACTATCGCTCTAATTCTACATGGCAGCAAAGTCACGTTAGAATTCCTAAACAACCGGATCATGGCGTATCTATACAGGCAAATTCCAATTGTGCAAGCCGGATTCATGCCAGGAAGAGGCACAAGAGAACAGTTAATGAATGAATGTCCGACAAATCATTGCATAGTGCTGGGAGTTCAACATACTTGTAGTGATGTGTTTCATAGATTATGCCAAAGCCTTTGACTGCATGAATTGGAAGAAGCTCATCAAAGTTTTAAAAGAGATCGAAGTTCCTGCTCATGTAGCAGATTTGGTGGAGTCCCTATATGATTTCAATTCTATGATGGCGAGAGTTGATGGTGAGAATCTGAGGTTTCCAACTGGAACAGGAGGTCCGTCAAGGATGCATATTTTCCCCGCAGTTATTCAACATCTATGGTGAGCACATAATTTGCGAGGCTGTAGAACATTGGACTGTTGGTATTTCCATTGGAAGAAGAATCTCAAATTTGGAATATGCAGATGATACCATCGTGATTGATTCGTATGAAGAGGAAATGACGGAGTTTGTCAACCTGGTGTAGATAGCCAGCGAAAAACTTGGACTTTGTATTAATATATCAAAAACAAAAATCATAGTGGTGGATCCAACCAAGTGTCTTCCAGTTTCTACAGCTCTGAGTGGATGCAATAAGATGAACACTTTCGTATATTTAGGCTCCATCATCAAAGCAGATCGAGGCTCGTCGGCCTGAGAAAATCAGCTATGACAAGACTGCGTAATGTTACATGTAATAACAAGATCTCCAGAAAGACAAGGAAGAGACTTTTATACTCACTTGTTTTCCCTACTTTTGTATATGCTGCGGAAAACGTGGACGTTTAAGGCGGATAATAAAAGAAGAATTGACGCCTTCGAGATGTAGGTCTGACGAAGGATGCTGAGGATACGCTGAACAGCGTGACAAACCATCATTTCAATCGTCAACAAAATACAGGAGCCAGTCAGGTTAAGTATTTTATGCGAGAAACGTATTTTAGGGTATTTTGGACATGTTACCTGGGAGAAGATGGAAATCTCAATAAAGAATTTTTCTTTGGTAAGGCCCCAGCCCCTGGTAAAAGTGGGGGAGGAAGATGTTCGATCAAGTAGTGACATCATCGAAGCGCGAATGGACTCTGTGGTAAGATCTGCTTCTCAGGCACGTGGTTGTAATAGAAAATGACTTACTATAGATGAGAAGGGGAGGATCAACGAAATTCGTTTTGAGGTTCTAGAAGATCATTGAGACCATTTTTGGTCATGTCAGATGGATAAATATTTTTTAATTTTTTTTTACAACGGTGATACTGAAAATCATTTGCCTTGTTCGATGCCGACCAAAATCGATCAAATTTCAACAGTAGGCTTGGACTGGTGGTTGGATTTAAATTCGACTACGTCCTAATTTTGGAGAAGGGAAGCTGAGAGGCAAAAACCGCGAAAATTGTTCCCTTGAGCTAATCGATAGAGAATCAAAAATTGGATAACATATCCAAAAATCAGCCTCCGAAGTCAATTAGAAAGGGGGTTATGGGAGGTTTTACTCCTTTTTGATCTTGAAAGCAGGCTTCTCCTTCCCCATCTCCCCTCCAAATTGAACTAGAAAGCTGAAATTAGGTATGTAGACTTAGTAGGTGCCATAAATGTGCATTTTAGGGGTTTCAACTTCTCAATCCCATTACAGTCCTTACAGCCGCCACCCCCCAAATGGGTTTTTGGACAATTTTTTTCATTTTTTGAGGTTCTTACACGCATACCTCCCCGCCAAATTGTGCTAAAATGTTGAAATTGGGCACATACATTTAGTACGTATCCTGGACGTGCTTTTTGGAAATTTCAACTTCCCAGTTCCATTGCACCTCCTTATAAAACCAAAAAAATTATTTTTTCAGCAATTTATCTCAATTTTTGAGTTTTGTCACATGCATATTTCCTCATAAAATGGTGATAAGTGGTTGAACTTTGGCATGTAGATTTAGTAGGTGTCCTAGATGCGCTTTTTGGAGGTTTCAACTCTGCAGCCTGATTGTACCCCGAAAAGTAATTTTTTTAATATCTCCCCTCCAAATTGCGCTAAGGTTTAAATTTTGGATGTAGATTTAGTCGCGGTTCTAGATGTGTGCTTTGGAGTTTCAACGTTTAAGTCTCCTTGTACCTCCTCATAGCACCAAAACAGTGGTTTTTCGGCCATTTTTTTTTATTTTTTGAATTTGTCTCCCCCCCCCCCCATGTCTTCCCTTCTGATTCAGCTAAGAAATTGCAATTTGGTATTTAAATTTAGTAGTTGTTCTAAATGTTTCTTTTTGGGGATTCAGATATTCATTCCAATATTTACCTGTACCCCTACCACTGGCGAAGAGTGAAGAAAAAACATCCCAATGCGCATTTTTTTTTTTAATTCCAGGAATGCACAATTATCTTATCTCATTTACTTTAGGAAAATCAGGCTCAAAAAGCAACCCACTGCGATGATTTATTTTTATTTTTTAATAACGTCTGTATCCCATTAACGAATATATCCATATTAATAATATCTATAATATGCTTCTACGCAGTTAGAAATTTGCTAAGTGATTTTTTTTTTCCAAACAATCGCTTCCCGTATGACATTTTAGCTGCTTTATTTATCGACGATGGTTCATATTATGTATACTTCCATCAAGTTGATGGTGTTTTAGCCAAGTAACGTATTTGTTTAGGTGTTTGCAAACGTTGATCAGTCTACAAACAATAGTTGTAATGTCAATAAAAAATGGTGTTTATGGTTGAACGATGCTACGCTATGTATCTCTTGCTGTTGGTAATGTTTGGCAATATACCTGGCACAAAGTAAAAATTACACAGGTACGCCTTTGATTTAGTATCATCGTTTATTATTTAGTACATGGCTACATACGTACATATGTAGGTAGGTAGTAAGGTACTTATAGGGTTCAGTATATGGCGATGACAATGGCGTGATGTGGTGTGGTTTTAAAAAATTATTAAATTGTTCTTTATGTGTACGAAGTATGGCTTCGGTTTGATTTTTGTTTACGTAAGTGTTTTGTAGTCGTTGTAAACGGGTGCACGTTTCTTTAACGAGAGATATGGTTTTAATGGACGAGAACGATGACGATGACGATGTTTGTGTACTTATTTTGGTGGTACATATTAAAAGCGAGAATACAAGATTGTGAAATCTTAATTTGGCGAATACGCACGCGTAGATACCTAGGTTATTTACCTGAAATTCGATCGTTTTTAAGTGGAAATTTGGTATGATTAATTTGTGTTGACGACAATTAGCGAATTTCGAGAAGTAAACAGCATAATGTCCCAGTTGCAACGTCCAACGAACGACTCAGTAGTTCGTAGACCATACTTGGTAGGAAATTGACATCAATGCAAGAGTCGAGCGAGAAAGGTGGGAGGGGGGTATCTGATGGAACGTGCATTATGTGTATATGTAGTATGTTGTATTGTCTCCAATTCAATAATACGACGATAATTATGGCGAAGGAGGGTCGCGGTATAGCAAATTAGCTGGCCGAATTTGAATGTCTTTCGATGCGTCAATTGATATTTAAATTTTTATGTCCTTGTATACGAGCTATTGTAGCTTTTACGGTCTGGCGTATCGTATACTATGTGTGTATACCTAGACCTACTACCTACACATGATATACGTACTGTATGCTCTGGCTTTTCTCGTATCATATGCCTAGACTAACCTAGCTGTACCTATACAGCCTATACCCTATACCCTATACCCTATACCTATACCTATACCTATACAGCACAATATTATGTACATACTTGACGTTGCGTTGTTGCAAATACGCGTTCGTATATATACGACGAATTCCTGCACGAGTAGTACGAGGTCCTCGGGCCAAATACTATCATACTGGTAGACCGTAGACCGGTGTAGAAGCAAATCTTTACGACTGACTATGCAGCATCAAGCTCGAGCTCATTGAAGATACGATGTGTAAGTTAATACTGTGCCTGTGCAAGCTGATCGGCGTGTTCACTGTTCAGAGGAAACGTGGGCGACTCTGTGTAGTAGATATGTATATACGAATCCATAGAGCGAACGTTCTTGTTTAGTAATTTTTTATTTTATTTTTTATTATTTTTTTTTTCTTCCATCATACTGTATACGCGATCATCGTACGAACATCTGTATAAACATGTGACTGAATTTTAAAATTTTTTATTCGTTTACCTTGGCACGTCGGGATGGTATTGATCGTCGTGTTGTAAATGTATACCAGCAACAGGATCTATCGAAGCTTTTTTTTCTCTCTCTCCCTACCTACCTATCTATCTACCTAAGTAATCTACCTATCTGTCTATCTATGCATCCACCTAGCTACCTGTACCTATCCTGTGCTCGTTTGTGTGCGATACGACATGCGTGAATACGTATTTATAATATTAATCGTCGATCGCGTGATGTTTTTTCGTAAATTTTTCATCTAATGGAACCTCGAGATATGTGCGTTTGGATGATGACAAAAATCACCTCGATTATTAGCGGCGGCGTACCTAAAAAGAATAAGGAGGCTGCTTCTGTTCTATCTCTGTCGCGAAACAGTGCGAAAATCGTACAGGTAAGATGTGCGTTTGCGTTAGTCGTATTTTCAATTGTATTTTTTTATGGTGGGGGGGGGGTCGATTTCGAGAATATACACGGTGTAGAGTTTTTTTTTTGTTTAGCGGTTGTGGTGTGTTGATTTGGATAATGATAACAATGATAACATCGGTCAAATCGTTACTAAATTTCGTGGCGATTCTTCGATTAATAATCTGAAATGCTAAAAGTATACGAATTATGTGACTGTAAAAAGGCACACAAAGTTAGATGAAGAATGTGAATGTATTTTGTAAAATTAATCCATATGGTTCGATCAAAGTTCATGTTTGCTCATTATAATTATTCTCTAATTTGTGTGAAAATAAAATTGAACCGATGACTTAGTCTCATAAAAGTTGGACTAGAGAAGAGCATTTGAAAAAAATGTTGTGGTCAAATACAACTCGTCAAAATTTAAATAAAAATATGATTCTATATTTTCGTTCCCTCTGTCCACAATAATTAAATGGTAGGAAGTAAGGCATTCGGAAGAAATTTTAAGGTCAAAGACAACCATATCATATGCAGTACCTTCCTCAACTTACTTATTTTGGAAAAAGTGTATTTCTTTACTTTTTATGGAAAATTATGGATGCTTGAGGCCTAAGGGCATCATAATGGGAAAAGAAAAAGCACCAGGGAAAGGCTAAGAATAATATACAATCACTTCATTTGCAATATGCAAAGAATGAAGCCTTAAATAGATTTTAAATTGTAATGAATGAAAATTTTAGAAAACCATACAAAAATTGATTGGCAATTTTCTTTGTAATTGATCGCCTTGTGATGAGAAATGAAAACATCACTTCATTTTTCCATCCTCCTCCTCCCCATGTCATATCATTCGACGCCAAAACATTAAATATCCCCTTACAACCTCCCTCCCACAGTCCTATGAATTGAACGACTTTACATCGTTCGATGAAAAATGGTGTGAAATGTGCCTTCCAATCAGCCTGATTTTCTATGTCATATTGTCAATGAAAATCATGCTGTTACAGTTTATCAACCAAGGGCGGATCTGGGCGGAGGCGAATATCAACAAAATCCGTTTTGGGGTCCTAGAAGACCATTGAGACTGTTTTCAGCCATGTCAGATAATTATTTTTATTTTTATTTATTTATTTATTTTATTCTCGAACATTAAAATCATTTACTCCGCTCAATACCGACCAAAATCGCTCTAATTCGGTCGATCGACTCAGTTTGGCGGCTGATTAGATATATATGAATGGGTATGAACTTGGGTCAAAATTCAGTTATGCTTCAATTTGGGGGAGGGGGGTGCTGAGGGGTAAAAAAATAAAAATTATCTTTTTTTAAGCCAGTTTATTAGAGAATCAAAATTTATATAACATATCCAAAAATTAACCTCCTAATTTAATTACAAGGGGTGATATGGGGGGTTTCCCCTCTTTTTGACGTTGAAAAAGGACTGTTCCTCTCTTATCTACCCACCAAATTGACCTAGGAGGTTGAAATTTGGTATGTACATGTAGTTGGGGTCCTAGATGTGCCTTTTGGAGGTTCCGACTTTTCAGCTCCCTTTCACCCCTTTACAGCCCTTAATATGTGGTTTTTTGGTCGTTTTTTTTCTTAATTTTTTGAGTTTGCTCCTCGCATAACTCCCCTCCAAATTGTGCCATGAAGTTGAAATTAGCTATGTACAGTCAGTAAGGCATCCAGATATGCCTTTTTGGTGGTTTTCCGCTTAGTAATGCTTTTTTTCAATTATCATGATATGTCGTTTTACATACATGGTGTCCAAATAAATTACAGAATGCCCCTCCCCCTCCTGAATTCTAATGTAAAGGGTATATATCGATTTGGCTTTCCGATAGTACGTATTCGAAATGATTACCGGTCCAGGATTTGATTTCTTGATTGATTACCAGAAGTCCTCATTAGAATAAGGTCTTGAACAAAAATTGTAGAATTGGGTGGGTTGAACTTCGCTCTTTTTGGAAATGCGTGAATGACGAGTTCATAATAGTAGAAAAATGACCTCAAAATGATGTGGCAAGAATTCAGCCGTGAAACTTAATTTTTTCAACTTGTAAAGCTGATCCAAAGTTCCATTATCCTTATTTCCAGGGGTTTTTGAAAAATGTTACTTTTTTCGTTTTTTTCTAAGTTTCTGATTCTGAAAAGCTGTGAAGGATTTCTTTCTTTTCGAAAAACACTTTCCTGAAATGAATGCGCAGTATTTCAATTTTACCCCCACCCTGTTGATGATTTTTCGGCGATTCCTAAACAATGGGATTTTTGTGTTTTTTTAAATAATTTTTTGCATCCTTAAAAATTTCTTCTGGATCATTTGGCAAATGTGATTTTGGAAAAAAACAAAATTTAGGTCATCCCATGGCTGAAATTCAAATACAGATTTTTTTAATATAATTCACTCTGTCGTGTTTGAAAAAGGAATGTTTCTCTCCTATCTCACCTCAAAATTGAGCTAGTTGGTATGTACATTTAGTAGGGACCCTAATCGTGCCTTTTCAGCCCTATTGTATCCCCTCACAGACCTGAATATGTGGGTTTTTTTTTGGTCATTTTTTTCTAACTTGTATGGTTTGTTCCTCGCATAACTCTCCTCCAAATTGGGCTAGGAAGTTAAAATTAGGTATGTACAGTCAGTAAGGACTCTACATGTGCCCATTGGTGGTCTCGACTTTTCAGCCCCATTGAATCCCTCCTATCCTCAATGCTTTTTTCCAATTCTCATGATTGTAATATGTTACGAAAATCAGGCTGAGAAAATATTGCAAAGCGATGCTTTTTTTTATTGTAATTACGTTTAAAATATCAAGTTATACTTTCTATCGAATTCATGTCGGTACGAATATTGCGCGTTGAATTCGGACGTCATTGAAGCGCCTTTATGCGAACTTTGTCGAAACATCTTATGATCATATAAGCGTATAAAAATAGACGATAAAAAAATTCCCCAACTTAGTAAATGGCTCATCGCTTTTATTGTGTGTATTGATATTCGTAGTTATGTATGTAAAATGATAATAACAATAATATAAACAAAATGTTTCTTCGAAACGTACGTAAATGCTAAAGATGGGCCAATATTCTGCGGTAAAATGTATAATACGTTACATGGGAAATTTCTGACTAAATTTACACTTCATAAATACGATAGATATTCGGAAATCGTACGCGGTTGAATGTTAAAATTCACGTTACTTTCCTTGAAATATTAAACGAAAATACTGTACGTTAGCTTACGTAAGTATTTTCATTCATCGAGAAAAAAAAAAGAACCGAAAAAAAAAAGGTCAAGGATATGTGATTCGAGGTTTTTTTTATTTATTTATTTTTTTCTTTTCTTTTTCAAACTAAAACGCAACTATTATGTTTTTTTTTCTCGACGAAGCGAATTCGGCATTTGAAAATACGAGTATAAAACTGCTTTAAAAATACGCCACTAATTTAGTTATTTCTTTCATTTAATTTACCACTCGCCAATGAAAATACTCGTAATTATTCTGTCTGGGTTATTAATTAATGGAAATGCGTGTTATCATTCATTGTTTTCGTTTTTCGTTTCGCGTATATGTAATGTCTAGATCTACCTTGTAACGTCTGCGTATTACTGTATTTCCTGGTTTCGTTCTACTTCGAGATTATCAGTTACATGATTATCATAGAATTGGGTATTCGTCAAAGAAATCATTCGAATGGTGAATTGCGAAATTATCGTATGAAGTTGGGAACTGGTCGGCAGAGCGCAATCGTACAGAATTATTTCGATAAAGATGTTGGGTTATAGGTGATGAATCGAGACTTCCCAGCTCAAAGGTATCCTCTGGGTACTACTTTGATGTACATACAAAATGCCGATTCAGCCAGTCGATTAGAGTGACGTGTAAAGATAAGCAAAAGTCAAAGAACGTCCAAAAACCAGTCCTTGCCTCCATAAATGGTTGGTTTGTGGTTGAAAAGTCGAGAACTCCGGTTACAAATGCATCCCCTGGCTACCTTTTTGATCTACTCTCAAAGTGTCAATCTGCTCAGTCACATACACCCAAAAGCCCTGTTCTAGGTAGTGAAATAGTGTGGAGTTCTTCATCAGGCACATTCTACTTCTTCATACACTCACCAAGTGTAGGCGGATTTAAGAGTATACGAATGGAGTGCGGCTGTCAAGTCCGAAATTTTAATAACATTTTGAAACAATTCTTTTGACATGGATAATTTTTACGATTTTTTTCATATTTTAGGCCAATTTTCACCAATGTTTCAGCTGTTTTCTTGTGATTTTTGATCACCCATTTTTATCCTATTTCTACTCAATTTTCGATAATTTTTAACGATTTTTTTTATGACTTAGGTGAATTTTTACCAGTTTTTCAATATTTTTACACGATTTTTTATCAATTTTAAGCACTTATCACCAACTTTTATCAAATTACCCAATTTTTGACGATTTTTAATAACTTTTTTTATGCCAGGTCAATTATTACTCATTTTTCAACTTTTTCTTGTGATTTTTGATTGTTTTTCACACTTTTTACCCCAGTTTTTAAATTTTTTACAAACTTTTCGACTAATTTCAACAATATTTTTCATAATTTAGATTAATTTTTGTCCTATTTTTCGATATTTTCTCGTAATTTTTTATCAATTTTCTACACTTTTAGCCATTTTTATCAAATTTTCAACACGATTTTTAAGATTTTTTTTTATATTTTAGGTTAATTTTCAACATTTTGTTGTGATGTTTGATTGTTTTTTTTTTGCATTTTTAGCTATTTTTATCAAATTTCAACAAAATTTTCGATGATTTTGAACTATGTTTTTCATATTTTGGGTCAAATTTTGCCTATTTTTTAGTATTTTTTCATTTTTTTTTATCAATTTTCCGCATTTTTTACCAAATTTTTAACACACTTTTTTGTTATTCTTAATAATTTTTGTACTTTTCACTCACTTTTAAAGAATTTCTACAAACAATTTTTTTCATATTTTATATGAATTCTTACCAAATTTTCATCATTTTTTTGTGATTTTTAATTGTTTTTTTGTACATTTACCCATTTTTATCAAATTTTGACAGTGTCAGATCATTTTCAACAAATTTTTTTCATAATTTAGGTTAATTTTCAGCATTTTTTGTCCATTTTTATCAAAATTTTACCCAATTTTCGACGATTTTCAATGTTTTGTGCATATTTTAGGTCAACTTTTATACATTTTTTGACAATTTTTTGTGCTTTTTAATCGTTTTTTTGCAATTTTATCCATTTTTATCAGGTTTTTTCCAACTTTCAATGTTTTTCAACGATTTTTTCTTACAATTTAATTCAATTTTATCAGTAATTAGCATTTTTTACCGATTTTAATTAAATTTTTACCCAATTTTCGACGATTTTCAATGTTTTGTGCATATTTTAGGTCAATTTTTATGCATTTTTCGACATTTTTTTGGTACCTTATAATATTTCTTTAATATTTTTCATCCATTTTTGTCAGGTTTTTTCCAACTTTCAATGTTTTTTAACGGTTTTTTCTTACAATTTAAATCAATTTTATCATATTTTTGGTAGTTTTTTCACCATTTTTGATCAGTTTTTAGTACTTTTTTACCGATTTTAATCGAATTTTTACCCAATTTTCAATGATTTTTTTTCATATTTTAGGTGTAAATTTTCATCCATATTTCAACTTTTTTTCTTGTTTTGAGATCAGCAAACTCCGCCCATTCTGCTGCCCCTCCATGTTTTTAATAAAATTTAATAAGTGGTAATTTGTGCAACTAAAAATATATAAATGTAATTTTTGAGATTAAAAATTCTCTTGAACACTCACTCCCCCTCCTGTCAACTTATCTTCGCCCATGAAGGGTGAGCAAAAATGGTTAAGAGCGGATTTCTAAGGTCCTATAATTAACACATGGGGTTGATTTTTGGTTATATGTGCTATGCATCTTTCGATTTCTCTTCGGTTGGCAGAAGAATTTTTTAGATTTTGGATTTTCACACCTTACCTTCCCCATACTAAAATTTCGACTTATTCTAATTCACACCCTATCGAGAATATCAACTAATTTAGAGAAACTTTCAGCAACATGAAGCTGATTAATTAATATTTTCATTGGCGAAAATAGCCCACCTCCAAAAATAGGAAACTAAATATGGGGAACATTAGGCTAAAAAAGTTCGCTGATGAGAATGGCTTATGAAAATTGATTGTGGTATTCGTCGGCTAGGAAACCTCGCATGTCGAATGCATGACTCCATCTTAATGTTCATTGAAAACAGGATATCGAAAGGGAGGAGGATCAAGTTGGAAAGAACTGGATGTACAAATACACTTTACCTTTTCGGTGTACGCATGTGCTAATTATTTGACCATATGGACTTCTCCTAATCCTAAGGGTAGACTCGTCTTTTGTGTAGAATGTAGAAGTGTGTAGATCAGTTTGGTGATTTTTTTTTTTTGTTTAAATTTTTAAGTATTACGTATTTCATTATACGTTGATTGTTGGCTGATGAAATGTTCGATAAAATCTCGGTAAGTAAATTGGTTGAAATACGAGTACGCGGCAAATATCAACGCATGATAGTGCCATCGGCTACGAATTTTTGCGATGCGAATATATACTGTTGAGTAAAATTTTAGAATACTGGAATAAATGTTTTTAAAAACCGAGGTCATCTCGAAGCTACCATAAAATCACGTTGTGACCATGTCACGTGTTTATTTTTGAACGAATCTGCGCGTTCAATCTGCGAAATGAATTTTTTAGGGTTTTTTCTTTTACAGCTCGATGGTTGTTGTTTTTATTTATTTTTCTCTTTGCAAACGAAACATTATATGGATGTTAGCGAACGTTCGACGTCGAATAATTACAGGAATTTACTAATATCAATGCTAATTGATCGATTAATTGGTCTAGATAATGATTGTATAATTGATTATTGGTTTTAATTTGACCGTTAATAAGATAATTGATGTTTAATTTTCACCTTCGGGTTAAATATTTTATCGAGATTAAATTTTTCAAGGTGCCACGATATTTCGATTTATTTAATTTTATTACATAAGCTGGTAATTTTGGTTTTGTTTTGTTTTTATGTGTGCACTTGCGAGCTATAAATGGTGAATATTTTCAAAATTTTAAATGCTCCAAATTATTTGAAAAGTTAAAAATAGGTTCAATTTGGAGTAAAAAATTATCGAATTGAGTTCACTTACTTATTTAGAACAAAAATAAATTATTCAGTTTTAAAACTAGGTATCGATGTACGTAGCACGTACCTACTTAGGTTTTCGTATTTGTTTTCCATGTTAAGGTTTTGAAATAGATTAGAAATGCGACACTTTACTGGTGACGTAAATGAATGAAAATATTTTACATATTATCCATAAAGTTATTAGTAGTAGTGTAAGTACTTTGCCACCTCAACGTTGATAATATCTACTTTTTAAAAAATTATCCTCTGATAGAGTTTCTAAAGTCGCGTAAAAGTTTTTAAAAAATTCGTTTTTATTTTGTAAATTTTCTATCGTATTGTCGGACTTGGTACGGGCTTCTTAGGTTTAAGTCCGATCAAAATTCACGGAAAGCGAAAATTTCGTATGTACATACTGTGGAGGATGTATTTCAAAGATCCATACATATTTTGGCTCCCCGTGGGAGGGGGCAAGGGGGAGGTGAAAAGTTTGTTTTTTTGACAATTACTTTCCAAATAACACACTTACGGAAGGAATGTTGAAATAAAATTTGCAGAGTATCAAAACACGAATATTTTTACTTCTTTGACTTTTTTCACCAGAAGATCGTGGGTAGGAGCTAAGACGTCCAGAGAAAAGTGGGTTTTGAAAATCTCTATTTAACGCAAATAATTTTCAAAAATCTGCTTTAATTTACCTGTAGGAGTATTTTTCTTGCATAGTACTTTCCAGCACTATCGTCTCCTTTTCTCAAATTGAGGGGGAATTTCCTCAAGGGGTAAGTCCGAGCGTTAAAAGACCAATATTTTCATTTCTAAATTTTTTCCTCACTGGTCAAAGAAGAGAGAGATGTGACCATTGGAAATTCGTCTTGAAATGAATAATTTACGCCTATGCAAGTTATGTATAAAATCTAGCGAGCTAAAAATTAAATGAGCTTAGTGCAGTGTTTTTATAGTCGCACAATTCCATTTTGACAACCATTTGTGCGTTAGATCCAAATTTAGCTTCCGAAAGGGAAGTTGAAGGTATCGATTTACAAAACTCCAAAATTGGATAGGACCTTGAAAGTTTCAAAATCCCAAAATAGCACATTTAAAAACCCATACACCAAATCCTATACGTATTTGTGTGCATTTTGCAAAATTTTGAAATTTGAACACCCCGTTTTGGGACCTAATTTTAGTCTAAATGTTAAAAACGTTCATTCAACAGACTTCATAAATCGACATCAGTATCGACATTTTGGCTAATTTTGAATTTTAAATCTCTCCTCCGGAAGCCCAATTTGGTCCAACGCACAAATAGTTGTAAAAATTGAATGTGGGGACCTTAAAAATCGCTGAATTTCATAAGTTACTCGCATAGGCGTAAATCATTCATTTCAAGACGAATTTCCTCGTGTTACTTATCAGCCTAATTTTCTATGTCATATCGCCAATGAAAACCAGGCTATTACAGTCTATCGACCTGTGGCAGAAGAGGGGAGGGGGGATATCAATGAATTGCGTTTTGGTGTCTTAGAAGACCATCACGACTGTTTTTGGCCATGTCAGATATTCATTTTTATTTCTTTATTTCCCCCCTCCCCCAATTGAAAAATTATTTGCTCATCTTGATAGTGACCAAAATTGATCAAATTTTGGGAATAAGCTTCAATTGGCGTGACCTCGGGTCAAAATTCAGTTCTACCCGAATTTGGGCGAGGGAATGCTGAGGAGTTGAAACTGCAAAAAATGTTCTTTTTTGAACCAATCAATAGACAGATCAAATTTGTATAACATATGCAAAAATTAGCCTCCTAGATCAATTAGGAGGAGAGGTATGAGGCTTTTCACCCTTTTTGACCTTGAAAGAGAACCGTTTCTTACGTATCTCTCCATCAAATTGAGCTGGAAAGTTGAAATTTGATATATAGACTTAATAGGCGACGATCGATGTAAATGCTGCTAAAAGTGAATTAAGCAGATTTTCAAAAATGAATTTTTTCTGGACGCCCTAACTCCTCCCCACCAACTTTTGGCGAAAAAAGTCAAAGAAGTAAAAATGTTCGTCTTTTAATGCCCTGCAATTTTTGTTTTCAACATTTTTTTTGTAACAGCGTTATTTGGGAAGTAATTACCAAAAAAACTAATCTTTTCACCGCCTTCTCATTGCCCCCTTTCCTCCAAAAAGGAGGCCAAAATACTCATAGATTTTAGGGAAGTCTTACTTCACACTACCTGCGTACGAAATTTTGGTTTTTTGTAAATTTTGATCGGGTTTTGGGTGATTTTTTTTTTAGCTTAAAACCCCGTACTAAATACACCAGCAGCAAATTTATTCCGAACCGAAACATCAAAGTAATGTTGAGAACTAATTTACGTATGTACAAAGAAGGATCTATAAATGGTCTGCATTAGAGAATGTTTAAAATAATATGTTATTACAGCGAAGGTACCTAACCTATGTTGTCGGTTCGATAATTTATCAAATAATCAAAGTGTGCGAATTTTAAGTGGAAAGTACGTAGATATGCCTCGTACCTTGTATCTGCTACCTAGTATTTTTTTTTCCGCGAATTAAATTATACGATGATGAATGGTATCAGCGGCGAGAAATGAGTCGATTATAAAGAGAAACTAGTATTTTCTTGGGTGAAGATGATGGCTCTCTGTGGCTTTGGTTATACCGAAATTCTGGCCTTTTTATTATTTTCAATTGAAATACGACAAATATCTACTATATTTTATACACGCGTTGATAACTGAAGTGATTTTTCACATTCGTATTTTTCTTTCGACTGTTTTTTATTCGACTGCAGACAATGCCAAAAATCCTAATTATTTGTAAGTCGAACTGTTTGTTGTACGTTTGACAAGAAGAAAATCAGCTTCGATGTAAATTAAAGATACGAATTAATGCAACGCCAACGTGGAAATATTCTAAAATACCTGAATATTTTGAGAAATAAATGCTACTCCGTATGCAATGCAATATTCAGTTGTAGAAATTTGATTGGAATGATAAATTTATGAAATGTTCGTTCGTTTGCCTCGTACATGTGTACTTGAAAGTGATAGGAACAAAAAAATGCAACAATTCTCTCTTTCGGGTGTGTAATTTTGATTAACGATGGTTACAACAGCTTGAAATATGGTTAAATGAAATTTTTTTCAATAAAATGGCTTAAAAATTGATAAAAATTTGGTATTTTTATTCATACTGTGAAAGATTTTGTGATATGTTTTGAATTAAGGAATAATAAAGTTGCCAGTAAAAACTATACCGTTTATGAGGTTTCTTCCAAAATTTGCTGTGTAGAACTTGCTATAATTTTTCCTGTTTTAGTTTTAAATTTTGTTTGAAAATTATTTAGGAATACTCTGTGAACTTAACATGAATGTATGATGAGTGAGAAAAGATTCTGATATCTGCCTTGACAGCAGGTAGCAAATAGCTGCTTTGAAATTTTTCATGTTTCAATGAAAAAAAAAAATCCTCTCGTATACGTTTGGTTATTTTCATCCCAAGGGTGACTTAAACAATAGTATATTGTCTAGAATGTAGTCATAAAGTAAAAAGTATATGTACCCGCTTGTGATTTTTGATTTGAGCACATGTTATGAAGATATATGTATGTAGTATGTACGAACCAACTTCAACTTCGGGTTCAGCATGCCAAATTATCCTTATCTAAACACCTTTATACAATAATTTTACCCGAATGTTGAATTCAAAAAAGAAAGTCATTATTTATTGGTATTCGCGAATCGAAGCAAAAAATTCAATTTGGAAAATTGGAGCAAAATGAACGTGAAGGTGTCTAAATCGAGGTAGTTTGATATGTTGAACATGACTTTTAAGTGAGTTTTTTTTTTTTTTTTATATACTTATTCGATTACTGTGATAGGTTAAGGTTACTTATGAGCACATTATTTTTGTATCCGTTATTTTAGTTTTTTATTTTATTTAAAAAAATTCACGAAAAAAACTCATAAATAAACCCAGTAAACCCAGCTATTTGAAAATTCAGAGACAACGTTTTCTGACATGGTATTTTGATTTATTGTGATTTGTTTCAATTTTAAAATAATTTTGATGGAGAAATCTCGAAATGCTTTTCTGCAATTTCTACCATAACTTGATGTTTAAGATACCAAGAAGTTTAACGTGTTTTTTCTCTATATTCAATGAAGGAGCGAGGGAGAGGAGATGGTAGACGATGGTTTTTACGGTAGAAAATTATTTGTCCACCAGTCTCGGCCACGTTATAAAATAATTTTCAAAATATATTAGAACTGAAGAGTTCATTCGTCAATCTTAATTGTAAATGAGATGTTTTTCGAAGGACTCAATAATCGTGAAATAGAGTTAAATGAACAGAGGAAGGGTTTTCCAAATTTGAAAAAAAAAAACGTCGAGAAAAATGTACCCCAAATGGTTTCAAGCGCACGACTATCTTTCAATTATAAATAATTAAAAAAAAAATTGTTCGGGAATTTATTTTATGATATGAGAAGGTATCATCTCAAAAAGAGCATAAAAATATGAAAAGACTGCAAAAAACGGTAAAATGTGACCATTTTACGGATCTCTGAATAAATCTGCTAGATGGTCAATAAAATTTTTTGATTTTTTATCAATCATTTTTAGCCTGATTTTCTATATCATAAGGTCAACGATAACCAAGCCATTGGGGTCTATCAACCTGCGACGAATATGGGAGGAGGTATCAACAAACTCCTCTTTAGGGTCCTAGAAAGCTATTACGACCATTTTTCACCATGTGAGATAATTTATTTTTATATTTTTTTTTTTATTAATTTTTTCCCCGAAACTGAGAGTCATTTACTTAGCTTGATACCGACCAAAATCGGTCAAATTTAAGAAATAGGGTTAGATTAGTGAAAAATTCGATATCCTGGAGTGAGGATGACTTTGAATCAAAATTCAGTTATGCTCAAATTGGGGGGGGGAGAGTGCTGAGGAACTAAAATTGCATAAATTGTTCCTTTTTGAACCAATCGATAGACAATCCAAAGTTGTTAAACATAACTAAAAATCTGCATCATAGGTCAGTTAAGAGGGGAGATAGGAGAGGTTTTTGCCTTTTTGACCTTTAAAAAAGGCTGAGCTAGGAAGTTGAAATTTGTTATGTACACTTGCTAGGGGACATCGATGTGCTTTTTGGGGAGTTCGACTTTTCAGACGCATTATTCTCGCTCACAGCCTCAAAAATGTTATTTTTTGGTCGGTTTTTCTTTATTTTTTAAGTTTGCTTCTGTCATAACTCCCCTTCAAATTGAGCTATGAAGTTGAAATTTGAACTTTTGGAAGTTCAGAAAATGTAGTTTCATATGATCGAACGCAATATAAATGAATACTCGTAAAATTTTCAAAAAGTACCCCAAAAAAAAATTCTAGAAAACAGAATGCTATGCAACGAAAGAATGGTCGCGTTAATTCACTCGCTCGAACGAACAAACCGTCCCACGACGATCACGCGGGGCAGTATCGTGCGCGTCGGGCATATACCCTTGCAATGTAAAACCCTGTTGTGATGCCCCTAAAAATTTTTAAAACGTATTTATTTTCATGAGCGAGAATGCTGTTAGGGGGTGAAGAACTCAAAATTCCGAAAAAAAAACTTACCTTGAACCAACCTAATATACAGGGTGGTTATCTGAAATCTGACACTTTGTTTTTCTCTCATTTCTGGTTAAACAAGCTTAATGAGATTTAGATTACGCCAATATTTTGTCTGAAGGGTAACATTATTTAGTCTACAAAAGTTTATTCCCCTCAAAGAATGGTGGAAGGATAGCTATTCTATAAGAAAACGTGCATTTGTTTTTTTTTTTTTTTCGTTTGGTAGTTTTTCATTGCTCATGTGGGAAGTAAAATTATTTATTGGGAATTTTATTTCTAAAAATCATAGGCAGATTTATGCGGTGGGCGGGGGACCAAGCCCCTCCAGATATTTAATTAGCGCCTGTGTATGTTAAATTTCATACAAATGATTAGAAATGTTTTGAAATCTGTGAAAATTTTGGGGAAATGTTCGGAACATCTTGAAAACTGATGGAAATATTGAAAATTTAGTAGAATTTATAAATGATCCTGTTGAAAATCTTGTTTTTTCCTTTGTAAATTCCTCACCTTTTTTTTTTCATTTAAAATCATATTTTTTGAAAAAATTTGCCCTCGGTTCGTTCAGGCATTGATACATGCTGCCTATTTCTAACGCTAATAAAAATTAGGCTTCCTTCCTCCCCCTCACCTCTCAAATAAAAAACAACTTTAGCTTTCTGATGCATAAACATTACCCTCCCCCTTACTAAACCTCCAAACTTCTCCTATGCTGAAAATGGATTTTTCGGAAGAACTATGCGTGCTACAGAAAATTTGCATATAACTGAAATGATAAAGAATAAAATTTATCAAATGTTAGTTGGAGTTAAATTTTTTCTAGGGTGTTTAGTTTTTGAGATATTCTCGGTGAACATCAAACATTAAATTCAATTTTCATATTGCTTTGAGAATATTTCGAAAACTACGTTTCGTAGAAGAAAAATTAACTGATCTTGACAGTTGGAAAATTTTATTTTCTACGACCTTGTTCGTATACAAATTTTTCCCAGAACATTCGGTTCATTCAGAAAATACATTATTGAAAAAAGAAGTCGTAAACGACCAAGTATAGCGAAAAAATAGCTTCTTTGATGTATGGACAAACCTCCATCATCGGACCCATGCTCAACACAGAACTATGTTGAGGGTTGTAAACCATTCCCTCCTCCCATTGATTAAAAAATATTATATTTTTCCAAATCGCAAAAATTGTGTACATTATTCAAATATCTCTAAAAATACAGTTTATGTTGATTAAAAATATAATTTTATCTGAAATCGTCCCTCAAGTAATTTTCGCCAACATCGTAATGGCTACGTCATTAAGAAATAATACTGTAAAATACATATAGTAGGTGGAAAACTGAAAAAGCAAGTTTTCCACCAAATAGGTCCGGTTTACAAGCGGCGAGAGTGAAACAAAATATATCAGATTATCAGTAACCATCTTGTACAAGTATTGGGATGGAACTGGAGTGAAAAAAATCAACAATTGTAATAATTTGAGTTGAAACCTCTCCATACAAAATGCCAACCTCCTAGGTCCCTTGGTGGGAATTCTATAACTTCTCAAAATGGTATCATTTTCGAAAAAAAAAACTGCAGTTTTTCATTTACCGAAGTCGAAAAACGATTTTTTTTTTGACACTCCTTCCGTACCCTTGGAAAGGATACTATTCAAGAAGATACTCGTAGTCAGCAGCTAATGTTTCAATCGAAGACCTACCAACGTAACTAGAATTTTGGATGAAAGTGTATCGAAAATGACATTTAGCAATCGTATCGTGAATGTTTACTCTCCATCGATGTTGGCCCTTCGGTCAACGCCTCCGCAATTTAAATACGTATAGCAGTAAGGGCCGATAATGTTGAGCAGGTTTTTTTCTCTTCAGCCTGGCATCCATCTTGGTGGGCATGTGAAAACGCCCATTTCTAGCTACATACAAAACAAATATCGCGTCGCGAGAAATCTGACATTAAAATGTACCAACGATGATAAAAACTTGCACCAGGTAGCAAGCAACCGAATTATCGGCAAATTCCACCGCATCTTCAACCAACAACCAACAACCAACGTCGTATTAGTGGAAAAATTTACGTTGCCAATTGGATGCAACGTGAAATATCGTATTGGTCTGACATCTCTTGACTTTGTGTTTTGTCGATGGCGGCGGCAACTTTAATCATGCTACGTGTATTTGATAAATTAAACATATTAAAAGAGAGGAAAAAGGGGGTATCGTAGTGAAGAATTTCTGTGTTTTTTTTTTTATCATTTTTTGCTACTCTGGCGAGAATCATTTGGTGTTGCATGAATATGGTGGATGTAGTGGTGTATGTATCATATAAAGTTGTGTATCATAGATATTATATTACATTTATAAAAAGTAATGGCGGACGACGGTGACGGTGTGACGAAGCCAACACACAGACACACACTGGCGGGTATTTGTGAAAAGAAAATTAAACTGGAGTGTTTTTAATACCTATAAAGAAATGTGAGCGGTCACGTGGTATCGCATTGACGTCAATACTGACCTTTAGAGTTTAAAATAACGCTTCTTCGGGCGTATAATGTGTTATAATATTTGTACGATGCGCGACGTGTAGTAGGGAGGTTGGTAATCCTTGTTCTTTGTCACTGTGGTGTATACCATGTAGGTATAAGATACGTGTATTTGTATAGGTGTGTGTGTGTGTGTAAGTGTATGTGTAGTATGATTCGAGTCGACCGGTATTAATGGTATACATGATATGGACAGGGTAGGGTAATAAGTGTGAAGAAATCAACTAATCGTACTACTGGAATGTTACATTATACTGTGTGATGTTGCTGCTGCTGATGATGATGATGATGATGATGATCGTTTCGCTAATGATGGGAATCCGATTCTGATTCGCGAGAGACGCGTGTCACAACGTCACAATTATCCCTGAGAAGCGAACCGATTGTCGTCGAGGTCGGATATGTTTCCGTTTAAAATTTAATTACTTACTCGGTAGTAGGTATTCCACATTCGGATGTATCAAATCAACCATCCGGTTTTTTTTTTTCTTTTCTTTGGTTTATACTTATTTCGCGAATTGCAGGATGAAAAAATTCTTAGGTTATTAAACCAGTCCGGTCGTCTATGCAGACTATTTCGTCTCTTTCACAACCAACAGGCCAGAGCCAATTTTAGAGTAATTTGAGCCATATAGGTACGCGTTCTCATACAATTTACATTATTTCGAAGATGGTTCAATCTTAACGTATATCGCGATTGATTTATCGGCGTCGTGTTCCATTTCATTTCCAATAACTCGGAACTGAATTCTAAGGAATATGATGAAATATTATACGCTGTATAGGTATAGGTATAGCTGCGTATCTACCGGTGTCGTTATTATAACCTATTCGTAGTATTCGGAGATATACATAAATCGACGACGTTTTAAAAGAAATTAAACCATTATTTAGAACGACTTATTGTGTCATAATTTCATTTTCGACCTTGGAGTAATCATTTCTGTCAATATCAAGCCGCAAATTACTTGAAAACTTTTTCACCGTTAGACCAGAAATTATCTCGTAAAGTTTAACATGCACCGTTAGCGGTATACTAAACGAGGTCCACAGAACACTGAGCTTTTTTTTTTTTTCGCCGATTACTTATTATTATAATTTATTATACTATTCGTTATTTTATCATCGCATGTACGATTTACAGCACGTTTATCGTGGATTTATACCGAGGGGAGGATGAGTAATAATACTTATATATTATGAAATAGTTTAGTTACGCGGGTAATGGCATCTAAATGCGAAAGTACATGTATAAATATGTATGGTAATGATATGGTTTTTAAGCATGTGGTTTTGTCATCTCCGTTGGGATCCATCGTCTGTGTGTTGGTCATTGGCATTCTGAAGCGGTAGTATGTAAGTCTGGGACGCCTCTCACAATGGTCTGATTTCGTAGGGTTTATTATTTCGATGTTAAATTTTTTAAATATGTTGTAGAATGTCGCTGTTGATGTTTAGTCTAGTATAATGTGTTAATCGTGAGAAAATAAACCTTCGTAAGGTTTCGGTTTATAAGATATAGAACAGTATCTAATAGTAATTATAGAAGAAGGCAAATTGATCAGGAAAATATTTAGGAAAGGAACCGTGAGAAAAGTCAACAAATGCGAGATACGCTTGTAATAAAAATAATACCACGAATAGGACGGTATTCGAATAGTTGCAACCGTTAATGAGACGATAAAATCGATAACGAGTAAAAAATTATCGAAGGAGAAAATAAAAGTGAAGAATTTTTTTGAAAAATTTCATCATCGCAGGTGGTGATAAAGTTGTATTATCACGTGTAGGCAGGTAGTTAGTTATAGGTCTAATAATTTGCAGGAAGTAATTTTGTTGATAAAAAAATAATAGGCAATTTATGAGAAGTATTAACGTAAATTAACTAAAAGCGAAGAAATTTTCAAGGATCTTTCTCACAGGAATATGCACTATGAATTACGAGCAAAACTTTGAAAATTTTTTATAAATCGAAAAATCAACTTGGTTATCTGAAAATTAGAATTTGTGTGGTTTTTGAAGCGCTATTTCCAACTATCTGAGTTTCATCAAAATCAAAGCATCGCAGTTCACGCACTTCCTATGTTGAAAATTTGATTTTTGCTATATGCGACCTTCCAAAACTCATTTTAAACCCCAAAGGTGGTTCAATGAGACGCATAAACTCAAATTGTACCTCTCAGATGCATCGTGCGAAGTTTGAAGAGGAGTTAAGTAAGCTAAAATCAAGGAAAGCATAATTTTTTCGAAAAAGACCCACTTTGAAGTCCTCTAGCATACCCCCTTTTGAGATACCGGGTTCAAATTTTGTAGGGTGTCTTTCCCTCTTAAAATAAGTATCTTCAGTGAGAATGGTTAAAATTCCATGTATGTTTTTTTTCGCTCCACTCTGCTAATAAGTAATTTAGATTAAATGATCGTTTAACTATATTTTAACAATTATCAGCGCATGAATCGTTTTGTGATCGTAATTTTGAGCAAAATTCGTCTTATGCATGTGTATTTCCTCCCTTCTCCATCCCCTTTCATCCAAAGTGAAAAATAGTGCCAGATTCGTATTCTGCGCTCTTGAAAACATATATTTCGATATATCACAAGCTATAGGATGATGAATTTTTCATTTTCCCCTCAGCCCCCACCTCCACTTTGAGAACTCTTCTCAAATTCAGATTCTGGAATTGTAGATCGTTCAACTGCATATTTCAAAAATTATCAGCTCATGAATTGTATTTTAATCGTCAATTTGTAGCGAAATTCGTTTTACGTATATGTACCTCCCCCTCAGCTCCCCCCGTTCCTCCGAAGTGCAAAATAATGCTAGATTTGTATTCCGCGCCCTTGAAAACATATATTTCGATATATCACAAGCTAGGATGATAAAATTTTTCATTTTCCCCTCAGCACTCCTCCCCATTTTGAGCAATTTTCTAAAATCTAAATCCTGGCATCGAAGATCGTTCAACCTTTATATTTGAACAATTATCAGCCTACGAATTGTGTTTTAATTATTAATTTAAAGCGAAATTTGTCCTACTCCTATGTTCCTCCCCACTCCCTCAGACTCATCCCCTTATGTCCGAAGTGCAAAATAGTGTCAGATTCGCACTCTGCGTCCTCGAAAACAAATATTTCGATATATTACAAGTTAGAATCCCTGTATACTGCTCGATTTTTCATAATTTCAATTCGGCATTAAAATTTAGTTAACAATGCAAAACTACATGGCTCGGAATTACGTTTTAGTCCGATTAAGTGACTTTTTCTTTTGAACCATATCTGGCAGCCCCTTGGTAGCATTTTAAGCCCAGCAGATTGACGTGTTCGGACTCAGCGTGAAAAATACTATCATATGGCACCTTCTTCAGCCATCAACCTCGTGCTTTATTTATAGCACACTGCTGGTTAAAAGCTCACAATTGGTACAACATAGGTTACCAATGGTTTAATACTGGTTACCAATGGTACAACATTGGTTGCCTGTTGTGTGTCATTGATTACCAGTGGTTTAACATTGGTCACCACTCACCAGTAGTACAACATTGGTTATAGTATGTAGTACAGCATTTGTTATTAATAGTTCAACATTGGTCACTGGTGGTTCAACATTGATTACCAGATGTATACCACAGGTTAGCAGTAGTATACGATTAGTTAACAATAGTATGCCATTGGTTGTCAGTGATTCAACATTGGTTAGTGGTGTATCATTAGTTATCAGTGGTTCAACATTGGTCATGACTTACCTGTGGTACAGTTGGTCATCATTGGTTATCATTGGTTATCAGTGGTGCATCTTTGGTTACCAGTGGTTCAGCATTGCTCACCACTCACCAGTGGTATAATATTGGCTGGTAATAGTTCAACATTATTTATTATTAGTGCATCATTGGTTACCAGTGGTTCAGCATTGCTTACCACTCACTGCAGGTAAAAAATTGGTTACCAATGGTTCAATGTTGGTTATTATTGGTACATTATTGATCACGACTCCCCTGCGATACAGTATTGGTTACCAGTGGTACGCCATTTGTTACCAGTGGTCCAACATTAATTACAAGTGGTTCAACTTTGCTTATTATTGGTACTTGATTGGTCATGACTCTTCAGCGGTACACTATTCATTACCAGAGGGACAACACCAATTACCAGTGGTTTAACATCGGTTATTATTGGTACATGGTTTGTCACAACTCCCCAGTGGTACAATATTGGTTACCAGTGGTTCAACATTAATTATTATTGATACATGATTTGTCACAACTTTCCATCAGAGGTTCAATACAAATCACCGGTGCTTCAACAGTAACTATCAGTGGCATACCATTGGTTACCAGTGGTATTACTACTGGTACCTATTCTTTCGCCATAGAGCTTCTATATGTGATATCTGATACTTGACTTTGAGTCTAAAACTAGAGCCTCCGAAATATCGGAACTATATAGCCCTTCAAAATGTCATATTAGACTCCGAGGCTGAGACTAACGCTCTTTGAAAAATCTAAATGAAGTTCTAATCATGCATATGTACAAATTATATCCCAAAATTTTCAAATTGGTCGGAATTTTATTCATCGTTAATTTTTTTAAAATTTTCCATTATTGGCTTTGACATTTTTCAAAACTTGTGATTATGATTTTTTCAAGAATGGAAAAAATTGCCTTTTATATTTTCCTTTCGTATTAGACATTTCAACATGAAGTCTAAGGTTAGTTTTATCATACCTGTAACTCTCCATGTTTTAAAATCATCTTCAGTCCTGTAGTTTTCTTGAAATTGGCTTTTACTCTCTTATGAGTTTTAATATTTAGCCAATGTTTTTATAGAACTCAGACCATTAAGTCAAAGCTTTTTCTTTCAACTTTCCTGATGAGCTTTACTCAACTTCCGAGTTTAGCTATTTTAACCCTGCCTAGATAACCTGATGCTAAAAACGGAACCTAATACCTACATTTAGTATTAAGATGCCATTTTTGGCATCAGGTTGTTTTTTATAGTAACAATGCATTGAGATGCCGTTTTTGGCATCAGATTGTTTTTCATATTAAAAATGCGTTGAGATGCCGTTTTTGACATCAGGGTCTACGCAGGGTTAACACCTGAGTTCTTATTCGCATTTAGCTATACTGAAAACATGTGAACCAAAGCTGAAGGCATATTTTTTCACGGTTTTTTCTTCCTCTACTTTAATAATCCGTTTGTTTTGTTTTTTTTTTGTCTTTCATCAGGTGTTGTTATTTGGTAATACCGATTATTTTTCAGTATTTTCATCGAAAACTTGCCAATTTTAAAAGGATTTACGAAAAGAAATACCTAGTACCTACTGCAAAATAAAGAAACTCGACAATAACACGCTACAAAGTAGAAACTAGTATGAGTATGACATAATCGACTCGTTATAAATTACCTGCGCTGATAAATCCTCAGAATAATAATACTTTGAAATTGGACAACTGGTATGATTAATGGAAGCTATAAAACTTCAATTTTTTCGAAAATTTTCTGCATCTAATTACTTACGTAAAAAAATGAATATCTATATGACTGTATTAAAACCTTGTTGGTGCAGTAGATCAATACTAATGGTTTAACCGTCATCGATTGCAGCTGAAAACTGACATGGTTAAATTATCCGTATTGGCGCGCGCGAGTCTGACTGTTTGGCCGAATTGGCTCAATGAACCGGTTTAATTAGACGATCGGCGCTATACGTACTGATCCCTTTGCCCCCGATAACACGCTGTGCATAAACGAATACAATGTAAGACGTGAACTTTCGTTAATTAGGTCGTTCGCGGAATGCTGAAAATTGAAAGTTTTCCTTCAAAGTCTGGTTTTTTTGGCTCTCTTTTTCCCTCTGTGTCTGTCCTGTTCGACATAACGTATATCTACGTAACTAAAGATTTTCGTGGAATTACTACACTCATTCGTACGAAGAATACATGTTGACGATTGGCACAAAAGAAGATCTTTAAATGAAAGGATATGTCAGAAAGTGCACTGCTCACATTATTCGATATCTGTAGTGAAATGAATTTTTTTTTTACCACGCTCGAACGAAGAAGAAATTGTAATACGACGTTCGCGATATACGTTTACGTAATTAGGTCGTTACAACGGTCGAGTAAAATTTACGATGTGTTTGAAATGTACTTACACCATTTGTTTTATCTTTTACGTGGACGAATTTTTCCAACTTACATATTTTTTCAAAACCACTTCGACCATTATATTAGTATACCAGTACGTGGGGGTATTCAACGTAACGATCGTATGATTCTATGACGTCCGAAATGATAGGCTAAACATGGATGGCCACTGTGTGTGTGGGAAGGTGGGAGGGGGTTCGCTTCTGTCACTGATTATATCCGATGCTCGTGCAATCGAATATAAACGCATAGCTGGGTTAGAAGGCGTGAATCGGCTTTTGGCTGGGATTTTCAAACCATCTAGTGGAGGTTGGTCCCTATGTTGTGAAAACTTGCTGGTATAAATTTTCGCCCCTTGGCTTCCCTCGCCACCCATATAACTTTAAATTTGTTTGAAATAGGAGTGTAGCTTATAAATTCTTATATTTTACAATCCTCGACCGAATTTTTTCAAACTGGCAAAAATGGTGGACTATATGAAAAATCATCTCTGGAAGTTTTTTTAAATTTTTTCGATCATCTTCTCATCTTGAAACAGGCATTTCCAAATTTTAAAACGGGGGGTCAAATTACCCAGAACTGGATACTGCAATATTTCTATCTTAATTTCTAAGAACTTTCAAAAGATATGATTTTAACGATAAATCGAAAATTCAAAATTCACATTGTGTTAAGGATCAAAATAGGGATAATTTGACCCACAGAACACGAATTTAAAGTTAGTTTTCTCGTGTGAGTGCTGTGAACTTTATAATCGTCCAGTGATGTTTTCGAGAGAAAAAATTACCAAAAACCATAAACACGAATAAATTTGAGTAAAAATAGCCACAATCGAACGTAAATAAGTCCAATAGAACATATTTTAAGGGACAAAAATATTCGAATGAAAATTACTATTTTAAACTGAATAAATGAATAAGAAGGATGGTATTTCGCATTTTTAAAGGTCTTCCACCGTCAAAAAAAATTTTGAAAAAAATATATTTTATAATTATCGGTCCACTCAGGCATCATCGCGAGGTAACCTTTAAGTAACTTGGTTTCTCTTTTCAATGCTAGTTACCTTTTGCTACTATTTACATGTTAAAAGATGTTTTGGTTACTTTTTACCCCTCGAAAGTTTCTTTTTCCCTCATTCTCAAGTAAAAAATAGCAGTTTTTGAATTAAAACTGCCATTTTAAAAATTTTTCTCGAAAAAATAGAATTGCTGCGTTCCCTTGTAAAATGTTAATTTTTCGTGCCCTCTCATTCTTGATATTTTGCATAATTTTCATCCTCGCTTCAACCTGCCGCAGAAGTCATAAAGTCATGGGAATCGAGGTAGGCATTAGCATAGATCTGTAGTACCATAGAGGCGAATTCCATGTATTTACTCAAAGCCTCATTTTCACCATATACATTGCGCTGTACAGTGTACAGGCATCTGAGAATTGAACAAAAGAGCAATTTCAAAATTTAGATTTAATCATCAATTCAAGTGGCGAATCTTGTAGACAAAAGTTTTTCCTGTAAATTTTGTTATATGCACATTTTGCCTAGCTCCATAATTGAAGGGGCAGCATTAAATTGAATTTTTTAAGCCTCTTCAAATAATCAAAATAGGCAAATTTTGTATATAACCAAAAATGCTGCAAAAGTTGCCTACTACATGGTTCACTATTTAAAACCACGATTTGGACAAATTTTTCGTTCTCAAAATTTTACATTGTCCCTATTATCCTCATGTAAAATTTTAAGAACGAAAAATTTGTCCAAATCTCGGTCCTGAATAGTGAAACATGTTGTAGACAAGTTTCGCTACATTTTTGGTTATGTACAAAACTTGCCTATGTTGACTATTTGAAGGGGCTTATAAAATTCAAACGAATGCTACCCCTTCAATAGTGGAGATAGGCAAAATTTGTATATGATAAAATTTGTAGGAAAAATTTTTGTCTACAAAGTGTGCCACTTGGATTATTAATTGGATCGAAACTTTGAAATTGCTCAATTGTTCAATTCTTAGATGCCTGTACAGAGCGCCACCTCTGGGGAAAAGTGGTATGTTAATACCTATCTGGATTTTCATGACTCCTGTGACAGGTTTTCACACAATTTCAGTATTACTCTCTTCCGGCGACCAGTAGCACAGACGAAAGGGAGGAGAAGGTTGACCTTTGAAGTGTACGCAGGAACTCTTAAAAGCTTCGTTCTTCCCTCGAGAAAAATTGAATTTTGGGTTAGTTTCTTATCAATTTTTGGTCAATTGTTCTTTTTTTTGAAAATTTCGACATGATTCCCTGATCTACTACATAATATATTTTTTCCTCGTTATTCCCGGTCTGAAACAACATGTAAATATTTAGTTTTGAAATTTAAAAATTCGCGTTCCATGATGAACAGATGGTCGAAAAAATTTGAAAACATTTCCAGGGATGACCGTTAGTATGGCCATCATCGCTGCAAGTTTGAAAAAATTCGGTTGAGAATTGCACAATGTAAAAATTTATAAGCTGAAATCGTATTTTTGAATACATTTAGGGCGATATTGGTGCCTAGGGACGAGGTAGAGGACCAATATTTTTACCGATGAGATTTTATACCGTAAGGGACCAACTTTCTGTGGATAAGTTTAGTTTGAAAATCCCAGCCAAGGGCCAATTTACCCCTTCTTACCCGGCTATGCTTATTGCAACATCTCACCTTTTTACACGTATTACTCAGCGAGGCCAAATGAGAAGTGACCATAGAGCGATAGGGCGTTTTACAGCGCAGCTTGAACGATTAGTCTGCTTCGTATATCATTGATGTAAATGAAAATAAATCGATTATTATCTTAAATTAGCTCCATATTGTCGCATTGCGTCGCGTTACGTTGCTGGGAAAATTATAATTTTTAACGATGCGATGTCTCATCGATGCATAATGATTTCGAAGGAACGTGACTCGTGTCGCGTACAGTACATCAGTTGGGCAACCACTAAGAAGTGACGTTGGGCGATGAATTTTTTTTTTTTTTAAACAACATGTCCTGCCATTGGCTGTAAAAAATAATGCTCGATCGTGCAGATGTCGATGATCTTATAAATATAGACTTAGGTATATACGAGCTTTGTTTAATTATGTACGTGAACGGGACGTATATATCCGAATTATACAAATATAAATCGTCCTCTTGTTCTGTAATTGGCTACCTGTGCCTTGTGTTTCTGCCATGTGCATAATCGTGTTGTTATAAAAATGTTACACAGAGCTACGCTATAAGTGGCTACCTCTCTATGCATGTACTTATTTATTAAGGTGAAATCGTTCACAAAGTAACTATAGTTAAGGTACCTTTTTTTTTTTTAAAAAATAATAATAAAATAAAAAAAGTACCGTAAACCGTTGATAATGTTAATGGACTACTTATACTACAATCGTATGCAATTCTAACCTTTTTTTTTTTATCTGCAATCATTTTCTTTTTTTCTTCTTCTTCTTTTGAGTCTCAGCAATGACGTCAATTGACCAGAATCGAACGATTTCTTCGGTATATGCTACGATGCTATACGTACGAATTGAAACCTTAGCCGGAATTTCGTATTAGATCGACTTTCTTTTGTGCATTGGAAATTTTTTTGCTTCGCTTGTATATGTTCGATGATGCGTTGCGTACACATGGCTTCATCGCGTCGCGTCCGCTCGCAGCTCATTCTTGCTGGCTAATTTATCTTGGAATCATGTAGCGATATATTCATATACATATATATAAAATGATTAATTCGTTTTACGTCAATGGTTTCCATTCCAATCAAATTTATACTTCCGGATAGTGTATGTGTGTTATCTCTTTCGAACAGTGTGTGTAGATGTGCTACATGGTTATGTGTGACTAAAACAATCTTAGTTGCTGGATTCGTCATTCAATATAGTAATGGTGATGGTACATATCTGTACGAAAATATTTGCGTACTTTGATATCGATTACGTGAGTTTAATTTGGAAAATATACGTGTAATTAAGCTCTACGTAGGCATCAAATGGAGTGAAAAAAAACATGATTCGGATTTTGAACGAATTCATAGAGTTGGTTAAATTTGAGTTGAAACCCCATAATATAAAATTTTGTAAACCTAGCACAGATTGGAGGTTCAGTTACGGATGCTCAAAGTATAAAAAACTCGTAGTTTTTCGCCAGTCACAGTCTTACATCCCCTGAAAATTGTATAGGACACCGGTCACAGAGCTAAAAATAAATAATTTAAGATCCTGCGTCCAACTAGCGTAATTTTGGTTCGATCTAAGGCCACTTTTGGCCCTCTACCAGGCGACTGACAAGTTATTAATCTCAAAATTTTAGATTTTTTATATTTCAAAAAAATTCAATAAGAACGTCTATTACCTCAAATACGTGTCCAAGATTTTTTTTCATCGTAGAGAAATGAATCTGGGTTCCAAAAAGTTAAATAGTTTTGCCTAGCAGTGATGCCAATTTCATTATTTAATACAAGTTGGAAATATTGTTTTTTTTTTTTTGTGACAAAATTTCACAATTCAAAGTCTTTAAATTATTTTACTAACTGGCAGCACCGCTATACAAAACTATCCAATTATTTGAACCCAATTTTAGTGCCAGTGATCTAAAATTTTCCAAAGTGAAGCTCAAAGACTGAGGTGTAGCTGAAAATGTCTCATCATCGGGGTAATTCGAAATTTTTCCGAGTGATGGGATAGTGCATAATTTTTTTTTTCGAAGTATACAGCGTACAAAAAAATCATTTTTTCGGGTTTTAACATTTAAAAACTAGAGGTAAAAGAGTTATCATAAGAGGGGACTCCGTGTTAAAGAAAAATTATGTAATAAAAATATTTTAATTTTATGAAATTATGGAAATTTTATTTAATAAAATTGGATATTGAAATGATGAAATCAGAAAAAATTATGACCAACTAGTCTATTTTCTACACTGAATGAATTTACCTATCATCAAATCTGATGAATATAAAATTTCCATTTGCGGATAGGAAAGATTCAATGGGTTTAGAAATTTCAAAAGGCACTTAAAGGGTCCCTACAGACGAGACATACCCATTTTCAACTTCCTAGCCCAATTTGGAGGGGATTTATGCTAGGAACAAACTCTAAAAATAAAAAAAAAGGTCAAAAAACCACATATTTGGGGCTGATAAGTCGAGACACCTAAAAGGCACATCTAAGGTTTCTACTAAATGTACATACCTAATTTCAACTTCCTAGCTCAATTTGAAGGAAAGTTTGGTGGGGGGACCAGCTCAAAACATAAAAAACGATCAAAAAACCTTTTTTTTTGGAACTGTGAGGAGATGCAATGGTGCTAAAAAGTTGGAACCCTCAAAAGGCACATCTAGGGCCCCTACTAAATGTACATACCAAATTTCAGCTTCTTAGCTGAATTTTGCGGGGGAGATAGGGGAGGAACAGCTGTTTTTCAAGGTCTAAAATAGGGAAAACCACCTTATCTACCCTTTTAACTGACTTGGGAGGTTCATATCAATTGGCTTAGAGAGGAGCAATTTTTTCGTTTTTGACCCCTCAGCATCCCCTCCCCCAAATTGGGGCATAACTAAATTTTGACGCAAGTTCATCTTCACTTATATATATTTAATCCTCCACCAAACTGAGCCGATTGACCGAATTTTGGTCGGTATCGAGCGAAGTAAATGATTTTAATATTCAGGAAAAAATTAAAATAAAAAAATATAATTAAATAAAAATACATATCTGACATAGCTAAAAGTTGTCTTAATGTACTTTTAGGACCCCAAAACGGATTTTGTTGAATTCCTCCCCCCCTCATCCGCCGTTAGTCGATAGAGTGTAATAGCCTGATTTTCATTGACAATATGACATGAAAAATCAGGCTGAAGATATATACAGGTAGTTTATTTTTATTACGAATACAATTTTGATGAGAAGCAGATGGTCCAATTTGGACATTTTGAAAATTAATATCTCGGTCCTTAATGAATCATAAAAAATTTGTTGGGGTGTATTGGCATAGTATTTACTAATTTTCAATGATTAGAGGGACTGACAAAAAAAGTTGTGAAATATCGCCTAATAAATGTGGTTGAAATTCAAGGCCTCTGACTGTGTGGTCTTTCAGATTAGTTTAAAATTTTAAAATTTCAAAATTTAGTTAGAAATTTAAAATTATTTTTTAATGATACATAGACCGCATAAAATCAAAAAACTTTTCGGAATCGGTTTTGTTTTTTGGGGGATACAAAATCATATTTACAAATACAAGAATTGTTGTTATTTTGGATTTTCTAAATCAATTTATTCATTCGTTTGTAAGCGATGACGTATTTAATTGAATCATCGTCAAGCTCTTCTGAAAAAGCTTCGTGTTTTTTTTTTTCTAATAACGGTTTAATTTACTCAAATAAAAAGAAATTCAAAACAATTCAATAGCGCGAAAAGTCCTGTAAAAAAATTCTAAATTGCACGAAATACTTATTCGATAAGTATTTTGTATTTCGTTGAACTGAACAAAATCGTAATTTTCTACTAAAGAAGAAAAAAGAACCATCATCTAATTTGAATATTGGCTGAAAGAGGAAAATTTCAATGCTTCTTGTTATTCGTATGAATCAAGTATATTGCGCACAATATGTATATATTTATGCATAAGTAAGTATTTTTCCAACAACATTCCTAACAAGCTCTAACGATTTGTACGTATACAAAATAAAGATTTTAGCTTGCCATGAATTTTTTGTTCGTTGAAAAGCATATAACTTTTCTCTATAAGTTAATCAAACAATAGTAAGTAGTTAATAATTTTGACAATTTTTCTTTTTTAATTTTTCAAAAACAGGTATTTCACCTCGAGTACCGTCGGTGCATAAATTCGGAGTACCAAATCAGCATAGCTCGTGATTTAGAATAAATTAGAATACTCATCGACATTGGCTCTGTAGCTTACGTTTTTTGCGAAAAAAAAAGCATCGAAATTTCGCGGTCTCTACAATGATCTACCACATATGATACATTAATACCTACAAAAAAATTCAAAAAATTATTTTTTCAATTTTCACGCAGAGGTTCAAATTTTAAACCAATGGGGGGGGGGGTGCATTAAAGGTCAAATCAGAGATGTCAAATTTTTTCACATTCATTTCACTTATTTCTCAGATTATTTTCCCTACTCCCTCCAACTTTTATTAAAATTAAAGCTCCCTATGTTACCTAATATGGACCTTGCAAGTCGATATATCGCATTTTTCACATGTTCTGGAGTCTTAAGCAGAAAATTCATTTTAACATGCTCCAGAATAATTGAAAATGGATTACAGAGTATCGAAAAGTATTTCAAAAGTTGAAGTTGTGTTCGAAGTCAGTCTCTAGAAAATTTTATTGTTTTTTCTATTCGAAAGGTAGCAGAAAATTTATTAAGCATTCCAGGGAATCCTCACATCTTACTTCAAATATTTCATTCTACTCAAATGTCAAATTCAAATTCTATTTGAAATCTTTGATCTACCAATTATGGTATTCATCCTGGAAATCGTAACGTTCAAACAAACTCCTACCCATAAAACCAAGAGCTTTATCGCTTTCTCCTAACCCTTTCACTACAGAGAAAAAAAATCTTCTTAACAAGACCACGAATTTCTCATACCCAGCTTAACTATGCTTATTTGATCCAATGTCTTGATGCTGAAGATTGTCCCTTCAGCTCAACGTCTTACTTCAGTATAAACCACATCTTCAGCTCTTACTCGGCTCTCCAACTCTTAAGAACTCGTTATAAAATTTATAGGTATTTTTTCCCCAATCAATAGTAAAGGTAGGAGGGTACATTGGGGCTAAAAAGTCGACTCCACCAAAAGATACATCTAGAACCTACACTAAATCTCCATATCAAATTTCAACATCACAGCTCAATTTGGAGGGGAGTTCTGCGAGGAACAAACTCAAAAAATAAGAAAACCCGACTAAAAAACTACATTTTTGGAGTAGTGTGGGATTAAATGAGGCTGAAAATTCGTGACCCCCAACAGGCGCATCTAGAACCCATCTAAATCTACATATCAAATTTCAACTTCCTATCTCAATTTAAAGGGTAGATATGGGAAAGACAGCCATTTTTCAAGGTCAAAAGGGGGAAAACAACCTTACCTCGTCTCCTGATTGACTTAGGAGGCTGATTTTTTTGTTATGTTATGCAACTTTGGATTGTCTATCGATTGGCTTAAGAAGAAACAATTTTTGCCCTTCCTCCCACAACTGAATTTTGACCAGAGATCATCCCCATTCCAGAATATCAAATCTGTCGCCAATTTAAGCCGATTTCCCAAATTTGATTTATGATGAAGTACATGGATACCAAAAATTATGAATGGGGTTGATGAGAACGGGTTCAATCTTGTATAGGCAGTGGCATAAACCCCTCTCGCTCCCCAGCTCATCTCACTGGACCTATCATTTGAATAATATTTCCACAACTTCAAGTCTAATACAATAATTTTACGATTTTAGATTTTTGAGAAATGATTATGCTTATTGCTTATCCAAACCATTTTGATGGTATTTTAAGAATAATTATTGAAGATAGGTATTTTTAAGAATATGCTATTGTTATCTTATCAGTGAAAACTAATTTATATTACGGATGTGGATAGAATACTTCTTAATCATTGTATTATGTATTCCGTAGAACATTATCTTTCGACTCTGTTGAAGATATTTCAAAATTTCCTCTTTCTGTATTCAATGAAAAAAGATCTACGATGGTTTCAGTTGAAGAAAAAAAAAAAATTGTTACGCTTGATAAATAACTTTTTTGGTAAACGATAAAAAAGCAAATTGACTTTGGACGCAATATAATGATTCCTATTCTGATTCGTGTTATATTCATTATCTATTTGATGCCAATACGTAATACAAAAGTACAAAACGAGGCTAAATTAAAAATTATTCTTCTCACAATACAAATAAATATCAGTATATATCAGGTCTAGATTTGAATAGGATTTTTTCTCGAATCCAAATGAATAGAATTTTATTTTCAATTGTCAATTACATGAAAAAAAAAAAGTAGGTAGAAAATCTTATGAATGAAAAATGAATTGCTCAACGTTTCGTATATACGAGTATAAATCATAGACGATACGTTTTCAAAAGAGGTATAGATTAAAAATAAACTAAATGTTAGTTATTACCGTTTGATAATTCTTTGCTATGACGTTAACGAGATAAATATGTGTACTGTGTCTGATTAAGGCGATTAATATAAACCTGCACAATTAGATAAAATTGAAAATTAATCGCGTATAGAAAATTGCTTCATGAGGTATTATTTGTAGCATATTAATTTTTAAATGAAATAGATATGTACTTGAAAGATGTAGATATGTATTTTTAGGGCGATCGTATCTTCTTATAGGTGGCATGATGTATATCGTTTTCATATTGCAATTCGTAATGAGCTTTACCGTCATCTAACTTACGTATTTGTATACCCATATCAAAGATACGAGCTATCGAGCTATTAGAGTGATTTTATTGCATGTAAAAATGATTGTACCGATGATAAAACTCGAATCGGCTCGATAATACATTAGAATAATTATTAATAGCTTTGTTGATCAGTTCAGCAATACGATGAAAGTATATTTAACGTGTGATTCGAGAAAAAAAAAAGTTTCCGAAGAAATTGTTATTTTCCATTCGAAAAAGGTAATCGCAGGATACGAGTAATTGGCAAAAATAATTAAAATGCCGGTAATTTTCCAAACTGAGGGTAAAATTCTTGCAAAGATGTGTCCAATCTAATAACCCTGAAAAATCGCATGACCATTAAAAAGGTGAAAATTATAGGTATTCGTGCTGTTCGAGTAATTTTTTGATAATATAGCAGATAAACGTGGTAATTTGACTATCGAATCACGAATACTTATTTTTAACTACTTATCTATTTTTTTTTTATTTCTTCTTCATCCAAAATCTAAATTATTAATTACATTCTAATATGTAGTCAAATTTACCTACTTGAATATTCGTGAATATTTTAGCATGTATTTTTTTTTTTTATTGTTTAGATCAAAAATAGGAAAGAAAATCGTAGTAATATAAAAGGAAAAAAATTCATTTAATTTTTATTACCGATTGAAACACCGTATCGTTATTTTTTATTACTTTTGCCAACTCGGTTTCGTCGTACAAAAAAACTAGAATATAATTTGAAATTTTAATAGATGTTATTTAGCAATCAATATTTAGACTTGAAGTATAAAAAAAATTATTACGATAAATTGCGACTGAATTGGAATGATTTACGAATAAAAATTTAATACAATTTGAGTATACTTCTGCTTACCTTCAAATGGTTTCATTTCAGTATTACAGTAATTTTGCATCAACAAATCGTTACATTTCTCTCTAAGTAGCTGATAGATTTGAAAATAAACATGAAAATCTGTAATTACAATATTTACCTTTAGTACATGTTATTGAGCTAGGTGCTAAATACGTATAGCGATCTGTAAGGACAAGCTGTCTATTTTAATAGGCATAGGTACAATCTTATAAGCGAAAAAAAAAAAAATAAAGATTACAAAGATTGCTGACTATGAATAAGGGGTACCCAAAATACCTGAAATTTTCAATTTTCTGCAATTCATCGTTGTAGAAAAAAATTACGCTGTACGTGTGAAAACCCATTAAAGATGACGTAAAAGGGACAAGCTTAGTAAATTCGAATAAGTAATCTTAGGTTTAAATGGCCAGATTTTCATTTTAATAATACCTGTAAATTACATTTAAGATGATTAACTATTTATTTAATCGAGATTTATTTCTTTGCGTTTGTTTCAGGTGAGTACATATTGAATTTTTGGAATTACAAAAAAAAAATACGATAATAATAAGTAAGTAAATTAATTCATATAATTCGAAGAAGAATCCATAATATAAAATCCGCTTTGAAATAGGGATTTATTTTACCCAAAACGTACAGCACCATCGCCTCTTTCATTTTTTTTTGTTCAAAATTTTCTATCTCGATTGTATCCGGTTGTATCCGAAACAAATCAAGATAAATATTTGAAGGGTGATTTGTTTGAGTGTACACGTACATTTAGTGTTTGTACAAAACCAATATAATGAAGTGTGTAATTTGAATTAGATGAGTATGCAAGTGGGGTAAGGGAATGCCAAATGGCTCTTTTATATTTTGATATTTTCTACGAATTTAGCATAATAATGCGAGGTTTGAAATGCTAAAATTTGGATTTTATTGCGTTTTTTTTTTTAATAACCAAAGGGTATCCCTCGAGTGTGAAAACCGCCTCTAACCCCATTCTTTTCAGCCAAAATAATTAGAACTGTGTTTTAAGGTGGCGGGGGGGGGGAGATTCATGCCAAGTGATGGTAGCGACTAGGATGTTTCAGTTAGAGGTTTTTTTCAGAAGTTGTAGGCGGGGTGGGAATGAAAAAAATTGCGAAATGATGTCAAATGAACGTGGTGAAAATTTAAGGCCTCCAACTTGACCCTTACTCACCTCCCCTTTGGTTTAAAATTAAAAAATTTCCATGAAAAAATCAGACATTTTTTTTTGTTTTTTTTTTGGCATTAATGTATCATAGTGAACCACATGAAACCGAAAAAAAAAGTTTTTACAGTTTTTTTGTTTTTCATGGTTTTTAAAATCCTATTTAAAAATTAAAAAAAATCATTTAGTTTGGATTTTTTTAAGGTAATGAAAATACAAGAAAGTATTTTTTGTTCTTTTTCACCTCAAAAAAATTCAAAATATTCGATTTTTTCATTTTTAAACAGGATTTTAGAACACATGAAAAACAAAAAAAAAAAAATTGCGAAAACTTTTTTTCAGTCCGATGTACTCTACGATGACGCGTTAATACCAAAAAATTGGAAAAAAATAATTTTTTTAAATTTATCATGTAAATTTTGAAATTTTAAATCCGGTGGGAGGGAAGGTAAGGGTCATAGAGACTTCAAATTTTTAGCATGTTCATTTGACATCATTTCACAATGCTTTACACTACCCTTTACAATTCTGTAAAAAAAAAAAACTTTTTTTTGAGCGGTTGGTCATGCTAAAAAATACAAAATCGCTTCAAAAAATTATATACTTTTTCATTTATTTCCAAAAATATGGTTTTGAAGCAAATATCAGTCATTTACAAAATTGTTGCTTGTAAAATTGTACGTCAGGAAATGTGGTTAAATGCGCATTTATGCTCAAAATTCTCAATAGAGCTCACATATTTGTGATGTCGATGCAAATGAAGCATACCGGATTACCTTTGAGTCTCAAAATTTAGTTTTCAAAGTCCTCTTTAGGCACTAGCAGTAGCGTAACTAGACACTCTCTCTGGTGAGTAGAGGGTGGGGGGTCTGCAGTTTAAAATTTTCCCCTTTAGAGTTTAAAAATTCGTATAAATCAAACGTCTTCAAATTTTTATGCCTTTTGGGTTGATTGAAAATTTTCAAAAATCTGGTCCGAATAAAATTACTTGTTAAATAATTTAAATTGCTTTATAAAATCTTCTTTCGTTTCAATTTATGAATTTTAATTAATCACATAATCACTTATCTATATTATACTTAATCGACGAATATTTGAAAAATTTTCAATCGTATTATCAAACTCATCGAAAATATGACGTTGAAGTGATATCGTTTGCAAATGAGTTGGAAGTACGACCGACTACAATAGCCGGGAATTTCCTAAAACTCAATATTATGGTTGGAGGTTCAAAATTTCAAATGTTATTGTTCGTGGGTAAGTAATATGTACTTACTTGAGATTATTGAACGAATGGTGATTTTATTACTCCGTTTCATCTCGTAGTCAGATTTATTAAAACCATCTGATTTGAAAAATAATCCTTCGGAATGAGAAAAGTCCTGTAAATTGTCCGCTCGTGTTCGACATTCAGACAATTACGTGTTTAAAATTCTAATTCAAATATAATTGATAATAAGATTATACGAAAGAAGAAAAACATTACTTTTTGCCCATTTCCTTCTTCGTGTGATCAAACAGATAAAACATATAATAGAGAAAGATCTAGACTGATTATCTTTTTAACAAAAATTCTAAGCTGTTGTAGCGTATCGACCTTAGAAAAATTGAGTAGATTATGGATGTACGAAGTCTGCGCGTGGTCAAGGAAATCTACTTTGGGCGTGTATTAAATTTTTTTCACTTGGTTCAAGCTAGACTAAATTTACGAAGAAGCTGTTTCACGAAAGTATTTTTTTCTCGAGTTTAGGCCACAATTTACCAAAATAAATGTATTGCTGGAAAATCGATGGAAATAGAAATCAAAAGACGGTCGTAATAGTCAAAAGTAAACTATGGAAGGGGAAAATTGGTTTTTCTAACATTAAAAAATCGATCACTTACGAAGGAACGGTCAGAAGTGTACATCGCCAATGTGCACAAATAGTTGCCCATCATGTAGTGGTCCAGCAATCATATTTTTTTGCCCGACACGGGGCTAGTTTTCGCGTAACAATGTTACTAACTTTGAAAAAATGACAATGGGCTGAGTAGGGAGCTAAGGATCGATGAAACGAGTAAAAATGGTCGTATGAATAAAGTTGCCCAACTCAAAATTTGCAGGCCCTGTGATTTAAAAAAATCAAAAATTCGAAGAAATATTATTTTTGATTAAGGATTTTTGTGTAACTCTTCAAAAGGAATAAAAATTGTCCTTTAGAAAAATTGCGTATCTTGGAAGTTTAAGGGGCCATGCGCATGAAAATTTCACAAGCTCTAAGTGATGAATTTTATTACAGTCTTTCGAAATCAAAATAGATATATTTTATTTTCACTATTAATAACACTAAATAAGAAGAAAAATATCATCCACATTCCATGCAATCCCTTCAATTTTGAAGGTATGCAATTTTGTAAATAACCATTCTTGTTCATCTTGAAGAGTTATGCAAAAATTCCTAATCACAAATGATATTTCTACAAATTTCTGATTTTTTTAAATTATTGCCCCTTCAAAATTTTGAGTTAGGCGATTTGTTCACATGACTATTTTTACTCATTTCATCGGTCTCTATCCAACCTCAATATAATTTTTTTCGTATTAAATAATAACATTACAATGGTTTAATTTTTTCAATGTTGGCAACATTGCTACGCAAATGAGTACAACATGATGGACTACCATCTGTGCAGATTTGCCACGGGTATTTCTGACCATTTCTTCGTCAGCTCTGTACCATTGTCCTCCTGACTCCATGTAATCAAGCCCCTTTCAGCTACTGAAAAATACCAAAAGGTTATATTTGGTGGAGATATCAACAAGGTATGAAAGCATTCCTTTGAAGGGGTCTCGGCTTAATTTTTAGCTTGATTTTGTACGTCATATTATCAATGAAAGCCAGGCTATTACAGTCTATCGAACAACGGTGGTGGTGGGGGGGGATGCCAACAAAATCCGTTTTGGGGTCCTAGAAGGCCTTTTGGTCATGTCAGAATTTTTATCTTTTTTTTTTCTTGAACATTAAAATTATTTACTCTGCTTGATATTCACCAAAATCGCTCCAATTTAATCATTGAGCTATATTTGGAAGCGAAGTAGATGTACATGAGTGGGGATGACCTTTGGTCAAAATACGTTTTTGCCCAAGGGGGGGGGGGGGCTGAGGGGTCAAAAACACAAAAATTGTTTTTTTTTTGAGCCAATCGATACGAAAGGGGGGGGGGGGTGCTGAGGGGTCAAAAACACAAAAATTGTTTTTTTTTTGAGCCAATCGATACGAAATCTAAAGTGGTATGATGTATCCAAAAATCAACCTCCTAGGTCAATTAGGAGGGGAGATGTGAGGGTTTTCCCTTTTTTGACCTTGAAAAAGAGCTGTTCCTGTCCTATCTCCCCACCAAAATGCGTCACGAAGTTGGAATTTGGTATGTATATTCAGTAGGGGCAGTAGATGTGCCATTTGGGGGTCCGGACTTTTCAGCTTCATTGCACCCCCTCACAACCCCAAAGAAGTCCCCAAAGAAGTGTTTTTTTGGTCAGGTTTTCTCATTTTTTGAGTTTTTTGAATTCGTTCCTCGCATAACTCTTCTCCAAATAGAGCTAGGAAGCTGAAATTTGATATGTACATTTAGCTTGGACCCTAGATGTACCTTTTGAGGTCGACTTTTCATCCCCATTTCACCCCCTCGCAGCCCAGAATACATGGTTTTTTGGTCGTTTTTTCTTATTTTTTATTTGTTTTTCGCGTAACACTCTTCCAAATTGTGCTATGAACTTGAAATTAGGTGTATACATTTAGTAGACGTTCTAGATGTGCCTTTTGAGGGTCTCGACTTATTAGCCCCTTTGAAACCTTTCTACCTAAAATGCATTAGGAAAAACGATGTTTTTTTTTCAATTCTCATGATTGTTATATGTTACGAAAATCAGGCTGAAAAAGCGTAGCAAAGCGATGCTACTTTTTTTTTTAATTTCCTGTCTGTATAAAAATTTCAAACTACTTAAACGTTAATAGAAAAAATATTGCCTAGAACGCATCACGAATGGTTAGGTACTTTTTTCTCCTTCAAAACCATTCGAGTATCTACCATGCATTTGACTTTGAATGAAATGTTGGTAAAGTTATTATTTCAAGTAATTAAGAATCTAATAAGTAACATTGTATCATTGGTCAGCGATCCAATCTATTTAGTACATACTTAAATTACAAAGTGGTAAATTTTTTCATACCGGAGTCGGTAAATTTTTAATTATTACCTTTGAGTACAAATTTTTTCAAAATGATGACGTTAGTGCCTACTGGCCCTGTTATTTGCATAAGTCGTAAAATTTTATTGCATTCAGACTTTTTTTTAATTTACTGGTAACTAGGCTATTTCAATTTCGAAGTATAACTTGCATATACTTGACTGGGTTGAATTTCTTTTGATAATTACCGGTGCTGTCAAAGTGCATTATTGTTACAGTGAAGAAATAGATGAGGGGAGTAAGAGGTATTTTTTCCACGAGGTTGATTAAAAAATCTTGATTTAAAATCTATTTCATTCGAAGATATGTGTATTTTGATGCCTTGTGAAAATTTTTACTGAATTTATCTTCGGTATTCGGATCTATGAATGTGTAAAGACGTATGATCTACGAAGGATTTTTTTTGACCATTTTCAATAAGTTTTAGTTCATATATATGTCGAGATAGACCCTCATTTAAACAACTGGGATTAAGTGGGAAAAAGAGCTCGTTTCTGAACCAGTTTTTCTTTTTTTTTTTTTTCGTATTATTTATTAACTTTAATTTTTGCCCTCTTTTTTAAAATTTTTAATAAGATTGTACAGAAAAAACGGTGGTTTTCGTGGAACAATTTAAAATCTGTTGAATTTTTTCGCCCCGTGCAAAGCTTCTTTTCTCGAAGATTTCCATTATTACAACATAACCTAACGATACAACGCGACGCGACGTATCCTCAGGTTTGTTTATCTTTTTTACACTTGGTCGTGCGTAGTGTTTTTTCGGTCGCTTTACCATCGAATGCAAATTACTATATAACTTGCGGCCTATGTATTTAGGCACGCGTGGCTTGCCGACTCGTAGGTAATTAATATCAGGTTTTCGTATAATTGAAAGGAATATAAATGACGTCATTAAATCGTCAGCCTGATAAAACACGAATGTCCGGAAAAAAATATAACGAGTTTTACAGCCGCAATTGATGTATAATAAGTGGCAAATATCTGCTGTGCCGACAAATTCGTATAAGTACATACTGAGTGCTATTTTTTTTTGTCGTAGCCATTACGAGCACGCTTTCTGCCAATTAAATCTATACAGATTCAAGAGTTCATTGATCATTGAGAATGAGAGTATCAATAACCGAGATTAAATCGAAAACCATCGTGTTGCGTAATGTAGTTCATTTTCACTATAGACGCGCAGATGCTAATCAGTTTAGGATACCAACGATGAGCTCTTCGAAATGTTTCTATTATTCGAAATTAACCCACTTGCCGTAAAGTTACGTAAGTATATCGAACGATATGGATTCTCTAAAATATGCGACGATGATGATTTATTCAAAAAATTCGTTTATTAATGATTTATATACGATCGGTGACGTTGGTGTTTCTAAAAAAGAATGCTTTGACCGTTGACATATGACGTTCGAAGTAGTTCTTCGTACCAGTGAAATATTCTGATGATGTATATTTCGTTTATACCTACCTACCTGTTTACGTAGGTAAGATACGTAGGATACACGATCCGATGCAAAATATATACGATGATTCGTGAAATATCTGGAAAATTTTCCATTATGATGTTGTACACATGTAGTACGTATTAAAACACGTATACGTCATTGAGCCCTGGTATAAAGCAAATCCAAGAATTGGTTTGAGTAATATACGTAGCTAATACGCTAGAGACTGGAGACTGGAGGTGTATGAGCCGTGAGGGAGAATTTATAGGGGATGATTTAGTCATCTGAACACATCTGCTCATCTGCTAAGCGTGTAAGTTTCATATCACCTTCACCTTCAGAACCGAGTTTCACAAGTTCTACATCAACTTCATTTTTAAAACCGAGCTCCAGTGAAATTTTGCACCATTTTTTTAAAGCAAAGTCTGTAGCTCCGAGTTCTAAAGATCATCTTTACTTTTCAATTGTAAATCTGTCTTATCAGTTGACCTTAAGTTCTAAATCTTATTTATACGTAGAGCTGGATTCAGGATAATCTTTAGTAACCTCTAGATGATGTTTAATGTCTAGAGTTGAATTTTAAAGATCATCTCTAGGATGAAACACGGTGCAGATCAACTGTAGAATAAAATACCTAGACCTACTAAATATTATCTCTGTTGTGAAGTTCTAAATTATCTTTATCCCGCGAGCTAAGTTTTACATCTTGTTTATGTCTGAAGTGGAATTCAAGAAGGCCATTAGCTGCTTATGCAAGATTAAGTTGATCTTCTATTATGTTCAATTTCTGAAACTAAGTTCCAATGATCATCTGTGGGGTGAAACTCTATACAGAGACAGACTACCTTTAGAGCAGATTACCTACTATAGATTATCTATTTCACTTAGTTCTAGACTTTCTTTATCGTTTAAGCCAAATTCTAGATCTCATTGATTTTAAGAACTGGGTTCAAGATCGTCTTTAGCTTAATCAGCAAGGCTAAGTAAATTATAAATAATTATTTATCTTTAGAACTGAGTTCTGAAAATCACGTCTAGAACAAAATACCTAGACCTACTGAATATTATCTCTGCTGTCAAGTTCTAAATTATCTTTAACATATGAGCTAAGTTTTACATCTTGTTTATGTCTGAAGTGCAATTCAAGATGGCCATTAGCTGCTTATGCAAGGTTAAGTTGATCTTCGATGATGTTCAATTTCTGAAACTAAGTTCCAAAGATCATCTATGGGGTGAAACTATACAGAGACAGACTTCCTCTAAGGCAGATTACCTACTACAGATCATCTATTTCACTTAGTTCTAGACTTTCTTTATCGTTTAAGCCAAATTCTGGATCTCATTGATTTTAAGAACTGGGTTCAAGATCGTCTTTAGCTTAATCAGCAAGGCTAAGTAAATTGTAAATGATCATTTATCTTTAGAACCGAGTTCTAAAATTCATGTCTAGAACAAAATACTGAAGATCAACTCTACTGTTCAGCTATTAATCTTCTTAACAGCTTTCTTAATAGCTTAAACTGAATTCTGGCTGGTGTTAAATCTTTAGAGTCAAGTGTTGAAGATCATTTCTAAAGTAAAACTCTATATAGGCTATCTTTGGAATAGAATGCTGACTGATTATCTCTATCGTTAAGTTCTAGATTTTTTTTCATCACTCAAGCCAAGGTTTTTACATATAATGCTTATCTCTGAACTGAAGTTCAAGATCATTTTTAGATTTATCTGCAAAGCTGTCCAAGTTCTAAATGACTTTAATCTTAGAGCCAAATTCTGAAGATCATCAATCTCTAAATCAGAATTTTAAAGATTACTTCCCTCTAGAACATCAGATCTACTGCTGATTTCTACACTTTATTTACTACTGAAGCTAAATTCTAGACCATGTGCACCTTTGGAATTAAGTTCAAGATTGTCTTTAGCTTTATCTCTAGAGCTAAGAAGAAAATATGTTCTTAATAGTTTACAACATGTGGAGCAAAATTCTAAAGATCATCTGTAGTGTAAAGTTCCAAGCCCACTTCATTACCTGTTACCCTGTAGTGTAATGTTAATATTGAAGATCAACTTTACTGTTTAGTTATTAATCTTCTCAATAGTTTAAACTAAGTTCTTGGTGGTGTTTAATCTTCAGGGTCAGGTGTTGAAGATCATTTCTAAAGTAAAACTCTATACAGGCTGTCTTTAGAACATAACGCTGACTGATCATCTCTATCGCTAAGTTCTATAGACTTTCTTTATCTATCGAACTCAATTCTACAGGTATCATGCTTATCTCTGAACCAAAGTACTCGTCTTTAGATTTATCTGCAAGGCTATTCTGGTTCTAGATGATTTTAATCTCAAAATCAAGTTCTAAAGATCATCAATCTTTAGATCAAAATTTGGGAAGATTACTTCTAGAACAAAGTACTAAAGATTAAATCTTTTGTTGAATTATAAACATTATTTTACACTGAAGCTAAACTCTAGATCTTGTGAACCTTTGATATCAAGTTCAAAATTTTCTTCAGCTCTGAAACTAAATTTTACATCATTTTCGCTTTGCTTGCGCGTATCCGATTGTTTAATAATTGATGTACTTTAGTCAGGTTCTCCGAAGGAATCCTGATTATTACATTCGTTCGTTCTGATATTTTTTTATTGGTAAGTAATTGAGTGTGCCTTTTGGGGGTCTGGACTCGTCACCCATAATCCATACCATTAAACATCCAAAAAAAAACATTTTTTCGACGTTTTAGATTTATTGCTCGCCTGTACAAGTCACCCTAATTGAGCTAGCGCCTTGAAACTTAGTACACATGTCGGCGAGATATGCAGATTGTGCCTTTTGGGGATCTCAACCACTTCTGTCCAAATACATCCCTTCTAAAGCTCCCGAAAGGGAATTTTTTTTCAATTTTTTCCGAATTTAACAATGAATATGGGCCAATCGTAATACATTTCCATGGAAATCTTTTTTCACCATCGATTTTTACGCGACAATGACGAAAAGATTAAAGGTTGGCTACCTATTTAAAAGTGTACCTGCGCTTCTTACCAAATTTATTTTCCAATTCATGGCAATTTATTTTCGTGGGAGGAAATTCAGCAACTTGAAAGTGTACCATTCTAAAATATCGATAAGATGCATTCAAAACCTGTACGACGAATTAGGGACGTGAACAACAGGAAAACCTGACTCGTCGCGACGCTTTTTTTTTTTGCTAGCGGAATTTTTCTTAATAAGACTTGGCGATCTTGCTTTTTAGTCTGATTTTCTGTCATACGTATTGTCAATGAAAACCAGGCTGGTACGGTCTATTGATCTACGGCGCATGAGGGAGGGGTATATCAACAAAATCCGTTTTAGGGTTCTAGAAGACCATTAATTCAGTTTTTGGCGATGTCAGGTTTTTATTTTTATATATATTTTTTCTCCGAAGACTAAAATCATTTACTCTGCTTGATACTGAGTAAAATCGCTGTGATTTGACCAATAGGGCCAGTTTGGCGACGGATTAGACATATATGAGTGGAAATGATGTTACATCAAAATTCAGTTATGCCCAAATTTGAGGAGGGGATATTGAGGGGTGAAAACGTCAAAAATTGTTCCTTTTTGAGCCAATCGATAGAGAATCTAATGTTACATTTCATGCCCAAAAATCAGCCTCCTAGATCAACCAAGAGAGAAGAAAAGGGAGGTGTTCCACTTTCTGACCTTGAAAATAGGCTGTTCCTTCCCTATCTCACCTCCAGATTGAGCTATGAAGTTGAAATTTGGTATGTGGATTTAGTACAGGTTTTACATGTGTACTTTGGAGGTCTCGACTTTTCAACCTCGTTGCACCCTCTCACAACCTCAAAGAATTTGCTTTTTTTTTTGTAGATTTTCCTTAATTTTTGAGTTTGTTCCTCTCTTATTTCCTTCCCTCCCCGTTAAATTGTGTGAGGATATTGATAGGTCCTAAATGTGCCTTTCGCTGATGTCGACGTTCTAGCCGTATTGCTCCTCTCCCCCTGCACGAAAATCAGGATTTTTTTTTATTTTTCTTCTGTATAAATTTATATGGTATTGTAATTCAAATTCAATAGAAAACCATGACTTACATTACCTTTTTTATGATGTTAACTTTACACTAAAATGTCAAAATAATATTCTGCGACCTTCAGTAAAGTCTCGTTGTCCCTAAATCTGTAGTACCGCACACTGATCAAAGTTTTGCGAGTTCATCACGTTACAAATATCGTAATAATATCAGTATTAAGAAACCTGTATACCGAGGCATTAACTTATCAACGATTTCGTTCAATTACCTTTCCACCTTTCAATCATACGATGCAAAATTTTAATCTCGATGTCTCCGGAACTGGCGGTATTTACAATTACACATCGAAGGCCAACTCATAAAATTGAAAAATTAGAATAATCCCATATTCAAACATTGTTTTTGCGTTAACCGGTTTTTACAAAAAATTCATGCCGATGAAATTACTTTATAGCTAATTGTTGACAAAGAAAAAGCTCCTTCAGTATGCTTCTTATAGGCGATTATTTTTTCGCGACATTTTTTCCATCGTATAACCAAACCACCCGCCCACTCGCCGGAGACTGATCGATTGCGGGAAATTTAAACAGACGGATTTGGCACGTTCTCTTGACAAGATGTATACTGTCATTTTTGTGTATGCTAAATCAACCTGTGAACTGGCAAAACTGATGTTTAAATTTGATTAAATCTCGATGTACTACGTTACCTATACGTTTATAAATCAAACGTAAGTTTGAAAAATTATTATTTAAAAACTCTCGAGCTGTATTGTTAAAATAATTAATACCTGTAGGAGTGAACAAGTGGTCCGAAAAGTGTGATTTTATTGACATTTTGAAATGGACTATCGAAAATACATATCATCGGTACCTCTATCGATATAAACATACACGTGTATGTAGTATCGAAAAGGTTACTTCGAACTAATCATTTCAAGGATAAATTAAGTTTTTTTAGATTTTTCAACTTTTCATCAAACACATTCTGTAATACGTCATTTTCGGTTTCAATATACGATTTATGTTGTACATCATCTGATAACGTGTAAAAAATTTAATGCAACATTTTTATTTTAATTTATAACACCCGTTTGAAGCTTAATTGGGGCATGAATAATTCGCAAAGATTATTATCTTAAAATTTTCGTGTTGAAAATGAATCATTTTTTATCGACATTTCGTACTTTTATTTCATTTTCATTCTTTTTGCGAGTTTTACTTGCTATGAAGTATCGAGTAAGAAATAAATTTTCTTTGACAGTAAGACGCAAGGTACGGGAAGTAAAGTAAAACTAGTTGTTCTATTTTTTTTCTTTTTTTTTTTTTCCACAAGGATATATACTTACTATTAGTTATTTTATGTCAAATAATGTTTTAAAATTTGTTAGGCTCTAATAAACAAACTCGTACCTTGTAATAATTGCTATGAAATTCGTGTCATAATTTTGATGAAATTTTATTGACCGGTCATGCGTGAAAGGTTATGACGAAGTGTTTCTTTTTCACTAATCGCAAGGCTGAAAGAAATTTATCGCCCAGAGCATTTTACTTTTATATTGTGTGACGTCTCTAAACGTATATGTATACTTTTACCCATATCTAAATAATATGTTTTATTCTTATAGCAAAAAATTAGAAACGACGAATTATGTAGAAAATATAGCACATTGTAGAAAGCGAAAATAATGCTAAAAGAGACATGTACTCGGCTATTCACGTAAACTGTATCTTTAGTGTTATTTAGATTGAGTGATTTTGAAAGCTGAAAATTTTTAATAACATGTATCATTGAACTCGACTCGATTAACAAATTTTTTTATATCATTTTAATGAACGGAAAACTTATCACTTATCAGTGAAATAATTAAACGATATGAATTTTTAACCAGATACACTAGTGGACTGGTCGCCATGCAAATTCCTATAATTAATTAAAAAAATTTCAAGTAACAATTTTCAGAAAGAACGTTGAAGTAGTCTTCGATCGTTACTCGGTGTCCTTAGAAAAATTCTACCGATGATTTTCACTGCGTAGTTTGAAATTACCATTTGTGTATATGCTCGGGGGCTGTTGAATTTTATACGATGGCTCAATCATTTGAATGAAAAATTGTAATCAATGTACTATTGCGATGCTAAAATTTGTATAGAAAAAAAAGAATCACAGTTGGGAAATTTGTTTGATTAAATTTTGCAACGTTGGATGATTTTTTTTTTTTTTTGACCATTTAGCTAAATTTTGAAACAGCGGTGTTTAATTTTTCTTTTTTTTTCTAAATCAAATTATTGTCTACAATGTAAATACAAAGTATTAAGCATTAATTTTGAATTATGAAGATGTACGAGTATTAGGTACTCAGGTGCTTGGTTAATTTATTATCATTATCGTGTGTATAATGCAGCAAATTACTGCGGTAATTCGATCGAGATTTCTATTGGTGGAAATTTGGTAATGGCGAAGAGAGATACTCGGGAGTAATCGGTTGACTCGTAGAATGAACGAAGCTTTAGAAAATTCTAGAAAAAAATCTGATTGAAAAAATTAACAAATGCTTTGAATTTTTTTGAGAGAGAATGAATTTTATTTTCTGACGCAGAATTGTATGTGAAACAAATTATAGCCACCTGAGTAATTTTTTAAGTAAGGTACAGCTCAGATCTCCGGAATAAACGTATGAGTTTTTTTGAGGGAATTTTGAAAATCTGAGAACAAGAGGATTTCACCAATTCTTATCTGCCATATCCCTTCGTATTTATATTTTTTCATTAAAAAAAGAATTCAAAATAAAAGATATTCTCCATTTTTGAAAAGTTGAAAAATTGCGATTTTTTCAGTCAAGAGGAGGCGGGGAGGGGGGATCAACAGTCCAGTTAGATACCGTAGATTTTTTGCTACGTTCATTTCACGTCATTTCGCTACATTTTTTTCTGGTTCTCCTTCACATTTCGAAAAAAAAACTGAAAATGGAACGACCTAGTCCTAGTCACACCCCGCTCCCTTTCCGCTTTCTTGATTAAATCGTTCGAGGAAAAAATTTCTCTTGCCCTCTTGAATTAAAACTTGCTAAACTTCAGAATTTTTTGCCAACTACGCCACCTCCTCCACCCCTCATCTCTAAAATGCATGGAAACAAAATAATGCAGGTAGGCAGTTGCTCTCACTATGCAACGGTGTTAAAAATTTTCTCTGTGATACTTTTTTGAAATAAAGTTTTTCTTCTAAAAAACACAATGATGTGAAGATAGTGGTGGCAGGAGGAGGGGCGTTCTTTTGCTCAAAATTATTTTTCAAAATTATCGTACAGCATTTTATTATTTTCCCCTAAAAATCCTAACCGCATCTAAATATTTTATTTATACAGATTTTTACTTTTTTCAAGTTTCAGTATTGCTTTTTTTGAAGATATTTTTTTCTCCAATTTCTTGAATGTTATTTTTATTTTATTATAGAAAATCAGTGCGTTGCCGAAATTGTCAGGAAGTAAAAAAAAAGTATTATCTATGTGATTTAAAACTTTTAGAAATGTGCTTCAAAGAGCTATTTCCTTTTTGTTAATGAGAGTTGAAATATGGAAAAATTGACCTTTTTATACCATACACACCTTTTCAAGAATATTTTGTGTCTGACTCCAACTTCTGGAAAATGTTTGGATCTCCTGCTTGAATGTAAATGAAGTTTTAGCTCTTTTGCCAAGTAAATAAAAACTTTTCCTCCTACTTTTCAGGCAAAAAAAAAACTGGAAAAGCACCGTCAAGTACACAGTCTCCTCTGTTCCCACTTCGTTTCTATCGTTTTTATTGTTACTTTAATTAATTTTCAATCGAGGTATAGCATAGTCAGTTGACATATGTACTTTTCCAGTGTTGCAAATGAAATTGTAGGTGTGATGAAAAGTTGGGTTGAAATGTTGTCAATTTGTTTGGTTTTCATGTTTCTTGTAATTTTTTTATTATTTAATATTGGAGATATTCTGGCTTGACGAGATAGCAGCTGTATTTTTGGATGTATTGGTACTAGTTTTCAATCGATAAACAATTAAATAATAAATCAAGATACGTATGCAGGTGTGTACTCGAGTATACTAAAGCTACAAAACTTAGTTAGCTCTTCAAATCCACCTAAATTACAATTAAACTGGTCAAGTTCATATTACCTTTTTATCAGAAAACAATTATTCAATTGACCGGATGAACATATCAACTAAGACAGAAGGTATATAAAATTTTCTGCAGAATGTAATAAGCCAGTTATTTTCAAAAAATTTTCACATCATTGGGTATCTCTTCAAAAAATTTAGAGACTAAAAAGTTCATCCCACCTCATTTCTCCCTGCGCTCAAAATATTGAAAAAAAAATTGAATTCACCCGTATTTGAGAAAAAAAAAATCATGATTTTAATCCAAGTATAAAAATGAATGATGGGTCGATCTACTTGAATTTTTCTAAAAAATTTCATCTCGGGGGGGGGGGAGTAATTGACAAAAGAAAACTTTAAACTGCTGCAACTGCAGACCTTATAGAAAGTGTACATGAAATTTTCTTTACCAAAGTATGCGTTTTGACGAGTATAATTTTTAGCAATTTTTTGAACTTTTTTTTTACATTTGAGCTAATTTTAAAAACTTGAAAAATACTTTAAAATGCATTTTTCTCCAAAATAATTCCTAATACCCTGAAAATGAGTAGAAGTAAAGTTGTTCAGCGTGAAATTTTATATCAGATTACGTTATTAAAATGTTGGCCGAGGAACATGATTGCAGAATTGTGAACATGGGTGCATGAGGGAGAGGGGTGAAGTGTCAAAATACGAACGAGAGGTTCGAACAAAAAGTAAACGCCGAATTCGTATTCGGCGTGTCTGAATTAGTCGAAAAGTATTCTTTTTCTAATTGTTTGGCCCACTTCGGACACGAGAAAAAATTGCAATTTTATTTAAAAGTCAATTTTAAGTACAGTGGCAACTTTTTTTATTAATATCAAACAAAAAATTATAACGAGAGAGTTTAGAAACTTTATATATTTACTGTATGTGACCTGATATATGAAAAGGGGGCTTATGTGTCCAAATCAGTTTTTCACAATTTCGATAGAGTTTGAGATGTTCAATAATTCCAAAAATTTGGTTTTCGATGCATAACTCCTTCTCTGTGGGACGAAATAAGTTCAAATTTCATATTTGCGATTATAATATGATTTGGAAAAAAAAAACAATGTTTCAAAATTTAAATATCTCAATTTTAGCATCTTACTCCTTCGGCCTCCCCAAATTTGCGGTCTTCAAAATCAAACTGTTTTTGTAATTTCATTTATCTTTTTTTTTTTTTTTTTTTTTTTTTTTTTTTTTTTTTTTTT
>FIZR01029112.1:0-13912 GCA_900060175.1 Ferrisia virgata
GGTTGTCCATTCCTCCGGAGAACCTCCGGAGGTTTAACCTCCGTGCACATCACTAACAGTTTAACAGTTGTTCGCATTGATTAACTCTACTCATACAGTACATTTTCGACAAATTTCATCTCGTTTTTGAATGAGCTTGTTATCTCGATGTTCACATTTCAATCTTTTTTCTAAATGTTCACATATAAAGCTTTTTTATTGCGAAAAGGTGAGTAAGTATCATATAGCACATTGAACCACATCATTCATTCTTACAAATTCAATTTATATCTTTTCATTTAGACTATGACTTACGAGGTGACGAGATAACAAAAAATATTGAAGTATTTGCAAGAACCATCGCGGAATACATCAAAACTAATGAAGAAATTACTTACGGTATGCAGAAGGATCTGAAGAATATGATAATTAAAGAGTAAGTCTTCTTTTTTATAAAAAATACATGTACATATTTTGATTCCATTATTGATATGACACTTTTTAACAGAACTATAACTATTTCACGAAAACGTAAGAAAAGAGAAAGAAAAAATCGAGCGAATCGACCGAAGATGACGAAACGCGAAGAGTTGAATACGATCGGAAAACCCTTAAGTGTAACTCAAGGCGTAAATTCGCCGAAAACCTCGGAATCATCCGGAAGTAGCATTGACGATGAATATACTTCATCTGATGACGATGAGCGCAACAGAAGTAATCTCAAGTAAATTGACAATTGATTACAGTGTACATTTATTAATATAGGCCTATTCACTTTTGTAGGCGAACTACTGAACCCAACAGAACGAAGTGATTTAGCAAGTTATTTTTTGTTTCATTCTCGAAAAATTGATGGCATAAAAGACAGCAAAATAATACGATTCGCGAAAGATGTATTATATTATTTGAATATTAGAGAAAGCGACTATCCAGAATATTTGCAACTTTTAAATTGAAAATGTGTGCTTACATGTAAGATTTTAATTTTAATTCATCGTTGTTGTGTAAATTAAAAATTATTTATCCTAAATGTGATGAACGAATAAGCTGAACGAATATTTTTTAAGCTTATAATATTATATGTATACAAACCAGTGAACTTACATTCTTTATTTCGTGTCTGATTTTCTAATCTATCACAGGTAACTTCAATTTATCACTACTTTGAGTATTTTACGTTTGATGGAACGATTTTGTACACAAATTTACTTAGAGACAGTGGTAATTTTTTTATTTTTAATTGATCAACGTGACCTAAAGATTGGTATGCTAACTTCAGAGCTTTCGATAGTCTTTGTAAGAACTTCGTCTTCAAGTGAAAAGTTTCATCCGGCACCTCAATCTGTAATTAATTACCGATTTCACACGAATGATATCAACGACGATAATGTAATACCTAGATTATATTCGCACAGCAGTAAAGTCAATTTTTCAGAAGTGGGAGAATTTATTTGAGAGAGTTTTAAAGTCAGCTGGAAGAGATTTTTATTTCAGATGTCGATATCATCTTACTAAGCGGATTGACATGTTGATGTCACTGTTTTAGACGTTTTGTAACACTGAGTACTTAATCTGATTATTATGGAACTGAAGCAGATACGTTTTTTTATTCGATAGTACAATCGATGGGGAAGTCGGTCTCGTTTCGCTTACGAAACACAATTGAAGTTCAAAAATGAAATTGTTATGAAATTGTTATACACATTTGAACTCAAAATGATCAGTGTTGAGAGGTTATTGTCATTTCCTTTTTTTCATGGGTTTTTGAAAAATGGTACTCCATGTTTTTTTCATAATTTTCTGAAAAACTATAACGCAAATTTTTTTGAAAAATGCCCTCTGAAATGGATTTAGGACATCGATTTCAGAATTCAGCGCAATATTTTGACTTTATTCTCTACACACAATTTTTCAAGGTTACCCAAAAAAGCCCTTTTTTCATATTACAAAATTTTGTGAAAAATTAAAAAAATGATTTAAGGAGCACATTCATTTACATTAGAATTTCAAATGCAGTTTTGAATTTTAATCTTTTTTTTGACTATTTTTGAACTGTATTTTAGAATACTGGAATACGAATTGGGAACCTTTGAAAAGAGAAAAATTGAGAAAAACAGATCATAAATGGACAAAATTTTTAGTGGAATAAAAAAATTCCTGGAAAAATAAGAAAAACCATTCTTTAAGCACCCCTAAAAAATCGTACATACAAGATAAAATCGAAATATTGCATTTAATCATATAAAATAACTATATTAAATCCAATCAGGGAGGCGCTCCTCAAAAACATTTCCTTCGTGGTTTTTCAAGAAATCGTGAAAAACGCACGTTGCCATTTGTCAAAAACCCCCGAAAAAAGAGGAAATGGCAAAACTTTTTCAACAATGTTGATTTCAAATATGTATAAAAATTTTTAAAAACTTTTTCTTCCAATTTCTTGAAAATTTTTGAACTTTAAGTGAGCCTTGCAAGTTTAAAAAAATAAAGAGTTATATGGCTGAAATGTGTACCACATTCTTTTGAGGTCATTTCGCAACTATTATGACCCCGCCATTTGCAGATTTCTCAGAAAAAAAAGTAAAATTCGTCCTACCCTAGTGCACAGATGGGCACATCCAAGAGAACTACTACATCTACTTACCCAATTCCAACCCCCTGGAACAAGGTAGAAGAAAGATATGCGTGAAACTAACCTTAAAAGATAGTAAAAGCCAACCATAAAGCCAACTTTTTCTGTGCTGTGAGGGGATGCAATGGGGCTAAAAATCTTAAATCCTAAAAAAACATATCTAGGCCCACTACCAAATCTACAAATCAAATGAGTGAGTGTAATTAATTTGAAAATTTGAAACCCTCAAACGACACATGAAGGTTCCCTACTAAATGTAAATGCCAAATTTCAACCAGCTGCCTCCATTTGGAGAGGGGATGTAGGTGGAACCGGCCTTTTTCCAAGATCAAAATAAAAAAAAACCCTCTTATCACTGCTCCTTATCGACCTAGAAGACTGATTTTTGGATATGTCACACACTATTTTTAATTCTCTATCGACTGGCCTAAAAAAGATCAATTTTCGCCATTTTCGTCTCTCTCAGCACTGGACATGACTAAATTTTGACCCAAGGTTATCCTCACTCAAAAATATCAAATCTACCGCCAATCTAACAATGCTTGTTTCCCAAATTTGGCTGAATTTGGTTCCAGGGGGGGGAGGTGTAAAATAAAATAGAACGAAATAAATATCCGACATGACCACAGTCAACCGCCTTCCAAAACTCTAAAACGGATTTCGTCGATACTCGCCCCTCCACTTGTGGTAGGATAAAAGTTCACTCTGAGGGGCGAACTCATGCTGGATAGTTTGAAAATCATGGTCCAAGGCCCATTCATCGTTCTTGCCTTGTATTGCTCTTCGGAAAATTGTATTTTTTTTTCAATAATTCAGACCTTCAAAAATTTATAAATCCGCAATAAGCGTCCAAATGTCAATTAGAATATTTTTAATCGGTATAAAAGTCAGTTTTGGGAGGCTTGCGCGCCACAAAAAGGAGGTACGGAGATCTTCGCAGATTTTGATTATTTCGGTAATTTTCCAATTGAAAGAACACCACACATCACACTATCACACCGAAGGCTGATTTTTCGCATAAAAAAGAACCGAAAAGGATCACGTGCACGTCAATTTACGTGATCCGAGTGAAGAACAAACAGAAAAAAAAAATGTAAATCTGAATACCACAACTGTCAAATTAAAATACCGAACCATTTTTCCAAAACATTTCGATACTGCGAACAGATATATAACGAGTCTCACAATACAAGAACAAAAGTCAGGCAGTAGAGGGGAAAAAATGTAAAATACACATTTCGTAGGCAACATTTCGGCGAGATACAAATCAGCTTATGATAAATTTCGAATGAAACCGAAACACCGGCGAGCGTACCAAAATCGTGTAATATCTTGGCATTTCGATATGATTCGTTATGTGTACGCAGCTGTCTGGGTTGCTTAATTACGTGCGATTTATCTCGAAAGGGTATTTCCCAACAAATCGAATAAATTAATACTACCAAGTCAGAATGAATCTCTCGTATAATTTACGCATAAACGTGTACCTATATAAATATTTGCCTTTCGTTGTACGAAAAAATAAGCGAAAAAATAGGCAGTCACGTAGAAAAAAAAAACCTGGCAATCGTCGTAAACAAATGCTCGTACCTCAAATTTCACTATGCTGATGATGTGCGAGTGTGTAGTGGAATTTCAAGATACCAAATAGTTGAAAAAAAAAAAAAAATAGGTGTAGTAATGAAAATCTTGACAACGAAAAGCGCAATGTCAGACAGAAAACGATAAACGAAACTATACACTTTTTACAATCATGCCCTAATTCGCACATCTTTTTATAAAAATCTTGCAAGTGCACAACGTTGAAAAAAAAAAAAGGGGAAGAGACAGATGAAATTGTTGGTACTCAGTTAAACGGGCTGTAATTTTACAAAGGAAACACTACACAACATTTTCGAGTGTAAGGAAGTATACGTTCGTATACGCCAATGTTACGTACTTTACTAACATAAGAGCAAATCGTTGTTCGTTACGAAAAAATTTAATGCCCTTGTCACTCACAAAAGCTCACAGACTCTTGTCACCCTTCTTAAATACTCGATAAACGAATACATTAGAAGACAGAGAGAACCGAATTATGTGTAAGTATCTTGCGATATGCTAAGTTGACAGACAGTGTAATAAGATGGCCTGAATTATTGAATAAATTTTATGGCTGAATTTCCAACGCGGTATATATTATTTAACCTTATTTGGTAACTTGTGCTAGGATAAGATTTTCGAGTGTTGAATATGTAAAATGTGTAGCCATTCGAAGAAGGTGAACAAATAAGCAGCGTAATGAAAGACAATGAGAGTATGCATTAGCTCATCACTAAATTATTAATCAAAATTTCCGTCGCGCTTTCACTCATACATATCAATATTATAGTTGACTCAAAATCATCATGATTGGCAAGACCTCAAAATGTTTTCTTGCTCACTCCAGCACAACATAGTTTGTAGCCTTGTGGAACTGGGGTCCTCTCACCACAATGTTTGCACCACAACTGATATCTAAAAACCCCAAATTTCACAACCGACAGTAGTACACTAGTAAACGTACTACGAGCTGTAAGTACAACAGATACTCGAGGAGAAGAGGAAAGCAAATTAAAACAAGATACAGGAACCAATAAAGCCCCTGCTAAACGAGTTCATAACTCGAAGTCAGTTGACCAAAAACCCCTTCCTGGAACCAGCCACAGCACAGAGGAACTAATCAGAAATGTGGGGAACGAAACGATTCGGAGGTTTGCATATTTAATTCTTCCAACGGAGTAATTAATAAAGTTTACAAAATTTGAGGAATCAAATCCAAAATGAATACTCAAGTAAAAAATTATAACTTGTTTTCCATAAATATTTGAAACCATAGTTTAAATCGTAACGAAGAATATTTGTTTTTCATGCATTTAAAAAATGGTGGTAACCAAGGCGAACAAAAGAAGTTAATTGAATCAGTTTCGTACATTGTATCTAGAATGAGATAGAAATATTTGAAAAAATATGGGATATGAACGTCTAGAAAAAATTTGAAATTTGAAGGAGCCAAAATTTCAAAAATTTTCAAAAAATCAAAAATTGAATAAGTACGAAAATTGAAGCATTGTAAGAACAGTAGTCGCCAAGGTGAACAAAAAAAGTAATTTGGATTAATGTCTCAAGTTGCACCCTAAATGAGATGAGAATTTTTGAAAAATGAAAAACCATGAAAATATCAATTTTTTAAGGTGGCTTATTTTTCAAAAATTCACTTTTTATTTCTAATTCAATTCACGATGTTGATCCATGCAACCTTTTTGGTTCACCCAGATGAGTAGTATTCTTACTATGCTTCAACTTTTGTATCATCTCAGTTTTTTATTTTTTGAAAATTTTTGAAATTTTTGTCATTTTGATGTTTCCAAATTTTTTTAGACATTTATACCTCATTCCAAGCGCAATGAATCGAGTTGACCCATGCAATTTTTTTGTTTGTTTTGACCATCACTATTTTTAGGCTGCATAAATTTTCATATAAGCTCAATATTTTAGTTTCATTTATGAATTTTGAAATTTCGAGGCATTCAAATTTGGCAATACTATAGCACCAAAACTGACTATTTGACTTGCAAATGTTGCACGCTTCATTACTTCAACCCTTGGAAGAAATCTGTTCTCGGCACTTCTAACCAAATTTTAGTAACACATACCCGTGTTAAAAGAGAGGGACAGGAGGGTTGTTCGCATACAACTATTTATAGTAAATAGCTGAAATTCTTAATAATGGAAAAATACAAAAGAGTAAATCTCTGATAAATATCAACTTCATAACTCACTTTTGAGCTCAAGAAAATTAGCATTAAAAACTGGAAAAAAATATTACCTTCGGGATTTTTGTTTGCAAAATGTTTTGAAGGGTCCTAATAAGCACTCTCCGAAATCTTGAACTTTGAAACGCATCCCAAAATTCAATTTTCCCCACAAAGTATTGAAAGCTAGGCAATTTAGGGGTGAAATGAGTGTAGAAATAGATTCCTGATAAAATTCTCTTTAAACTGATACTAAACTTGACCCCTTTTTCCTTTTCACTTAAAAAGGGAAAACCTGTGGTGAGTGATGGGGGTGTGCAAAGATAACGTAATTTCTACCATCATCATCTAATAGTAGAGTAGAAAAACGTGAAAAAAGAGCTAAACTCAAACAAAATGTTCGGAGCGGGTTTTTTGGCTCATCGTAGTCGTGAAGGAGCGCTATTAAACGTATTCAAAATCCTCAAAAATTCTGCTATTCAATCCCTCTTTTTTAGATGCTTTTCGCAGAGCCCCCTCCCCCCGGTGACTTTGTTGAAAAACTGCAAGTGATGCATCAAAGAGCATTAAAATTTTACGCTGATTACAATAGTATTCCATATAAAAATATCGAACATTTTTTTTTTAAATATCAACTTTTTGGAACCCAAAGTCTAAAAAACTATTATTTTTCCAAGAGTGTGACCAGTTAAAAATGGTGAACAGGCCTCTCAGTGGAGTTTTCAAACCATCTGGTGCAAATTAGTCTCCAAGGTCTGAAAAAATACCTGTAAAAATTTCGCGCCCCTACTTCTCCACTGAATCTTCCTACAGTCCTCAATATGCAGATATATTCATCATCTACTTGGCTCAACTAAATTATCTCATAAGAAAGATCAATTATGAAGTATTAGGAAGCAAAAATTTTTACAAGTGACTTTTCAAACCTTGGGGACCAACTTACACTGAATAGTGTAAAAATCCTAACCGGTAGTCGATTCATCATTCTTATAACTTGTATACTGTTTGGAAAATGATAGTTTATCAGACTTTAAGCCCCAAAAAATTGGTGGTTTAAAAGCAATATAGATACTTTAAGTAGAATATTTGTAATTAGCATCAAAGTTTAATGCTCTTTGATACCTCACTTGCGATTTTACAATAAGGTCTTTTTAGGAGGCCAGGACTCCACAAAAAGCAGTTAAAAAGGGGAGATGGAATAGCAAGATTTTTGAGGATTTTATACACGTTTAATAACGCACCTTTACGAGTACGATGAGCCAAAAAAAAATCTTCCCAAATCATATTGTTATTTTCACAGCACTATACAATGCTTTTACTAAAACGGGAGTGATGTCTCACCCCCCCCCTTGTGGATGAAACTGAACTTGAAACTTTATATCTATTTCTGTGTACCAAGTGGGCACTATACTCCAGTCTTTCCAAGAACATTTCCAGGGCTAATTTTCAGATTTTATGCTGAATTTTTAACCAATTTAGAAGATTGGAGAAATTACACTATCTTTGCACCTCCCCCCTCCTCGCCTCGAGGAGCTCCCTTTTCCGTGAAAGGGGTCAAGTTTAGTATCATTTTGACTGGAATTTTATCGGGAGTCTATTTCTGCAATCATTTCACTCCTAAACTACTTACCTTGCGATATTTTTGGGAAGAACTGAATTTCAAGGTATGTTTCATCCCTCCTTCACCAAGGCAGAAAACTCAAGAGGTACGAATTAAAGATTCGGGGGAGGGGGTGCATATCGGTACCCTTAAGGATCATTTTACAGCAGAAATTTCGAAGGTACCAATGTATTCTAGTTTCGCCTATTTTCCTCGACTATTTAACAGTTCAAGACCTTTCAGAAGCCTGCAGTTAAATATTCCAACAAGTAGTTGAACTTTGATTTCTGGCGATTTTCTTTATCGCTTGAATTACAGTTCTTGCCTACAGTGTTACCGTGGGTAGACTAGGAAGCCTATGATGTGACTACAGATGCAATAAATCAACCTCACATCGTGTACGATTTTTCAGAACAGAATTTTCAACAGTTCCTACACTCACTGCGTGAACCTCCTACTTGATTAGGTTATCCACAAAATGAACAAGGTAAGTAAGTATTCTCATCGTCGAAAATGTTCTACTTCAAATTTTCACCCAAAAGAAAAATCATCAAAATCTTCTACACCAATTTATAAACATCTCAGTCTTCGTTTGCCAAAACCGAAAACCGAAACCCAACCAAAACTATCATTCGCTAATTCGGTATCAATGTGTCACCCTATAACGATTTCATTAAACACATTTATCACGCGTAAACGGAATTCCAACAGTTTTGCATAATGAAGCCGAACAAAACGTAGCTAATTAATTTTTCAAACTCCGGATAAACTATCTCGTAGCAGATTCTCTATAAATAAGACATCAATTTTAATCAAACGTATCTTTTCCTCGCGTACAAAGGCACCTGCCTCGGCAACGGAACGGTAAACGTTTAAATGATTTTTTTCTCACTTCATTTTTGGTGGCGATGTTAAAGGATAAAAAAAGTGAAAAGCAACGTCATATTGAACATTTTTCAACTGATAGTGAATGAGTGACACGAGTAAGCAATTTATAAACTTGATCGAAAAACGTTCGCTGCTTTTTTTTGTTACGTATAATACAATTTCTTTATCGTGGCGAAATATTGCCAACGTATTTTTCCACACATACATACATACCCGGCGCAGTACACACATTCGCCAATATTGCTCGTGTCAAAATGCCTTATACATAGCGTATTATGGCATTAATGTCATCATCGTTGAAGGAAAAAATAAGTAATATGAAAATAGCCACAAGCATTCGATGACAGAATAATTTAATTGAGCGTGTGTCAGTGCCACGCAATATCCGATACACCTATACGTAGTACTCGTACATAAACACAAATCAAAGGTCATTTGTGTTTATAGATGCGAGAGTAAGGGCTCAATCGCCATTTAAGTTCGAAACGAACAATAATATTTACCTACGTGGAAAATTTGAATACGAAATTACGCGAACGGCTTGAAGAAATTTTACGCAGGCTAAGTACAAAAGATACAACTCTTTTATGACGTAATTTAACCTTTTTTTCTCCATATTAAATTAGCTCGCTTACATCATCGAGAAGACCGGATGAAGAAAATTTTACTTTTTAATCTGAAAAAATTGAAGAACATATATTTTGTTTAAAATTAATTATCTCATTTTAGCTCTATTCTAACCAAAACTCGGTTTAATGAGAGACCGTTAGTGGGCGATAATAGTTACTTTGATGTCGTTGGTTTTACCTTTTTTTTTCCATTTCTTTTTTCATCTCACCGACCTACGACCAGCACGTAATACCCCTACTTTGTTAGTTAGTGAATCGAAAATGCAAATTATGAAAACGTTTAACGTAATTTATCAACTAAAAAAACTTCACATTAGACGAGAATAATTCGAGGGGGGAGGGCGGAGAGAGAGAGAGAAAAGCTGAAAGAATAATAAGAAGATAAAAATTACGTAGGTACCTAAATAGAGTACTTTATAGAATTTTTTTCGAGTAGGTTGAATATCACGGTGGGTTATTATTATCGATAAAAAACCGTAGGATGTTTGAAAAAAGGGAATTAAAATATAAAATATTTATTTACGTTTACAATACTGATTCAGATAAAGTTATTTCTCTTTTCGAACATCGAACAACAAATGAAAATGTAAAAGATACGTCCAAAATGTATTGTCCACATTTCAGTGCATTTCTTTCGCCTGTTGATTTACCGTACTGTTATGTTGGCGAAAAAAAAAAAATAGGAGGGAAATCAGGCGAAAGGCTCTACTTATAACTTCATGAAAAACCCATCAACCATGAATATACGTTCGCAGGGGTTGTTAAAACACCAGCAACAACGCCAACAAATCACAAATCCCTACGTAGGATATTTCACGCTATTTCTCAACAACAACGACGACGACGACGACAAAAAAAAACGTATTTACGATAGGCTGTCGGTGAAAAATTCTTATGGAAATATTTGAATTTTCTCATGTTATAAATGAATGGCATTTCCTTTTAAAAAATTTGAATATCGGGTACGTCATCGAAGCGTACGCGTTCACTTTACCATCTCGATGGTATTTTTCCACCATCAACGTAAATTTATCTATTGCCAATGTCTTTCATGCTGCGCGACAAATTCGAAATACTTCTTTTTTCTTTCGCTTCGAACAACAGAAAAAAAAAATAAAAACGAAGAAGAAAAAGAAGACGTCTATATGAAGTAATGTAGGTAACACGTGACCTGATTTGTAATTTTCTTCGGTCTATTAGTTTTCACGTATTTTTGAATAATACGATTATTCGCGATAATAATTACGACAAGGGGAGTCGCAGTGGTTCCAATATTTTCCTTTAATCTTTTGATATTTTTTTTTCTTTTTTTCCAGACAGCAGGTAATGTTTCATTTATGCCACAAAATAGTCAAGTCAAGAAGGACTACAGCATCCCAACCGATCACCAAACGTTCCAAGGAAACACGATTTTTGGAATAAAAAACCAAAAATATTTTAGAAAAATTATGAGGATAAGTAAGCATGTTATGTAATGGATTTTTTTTTTTTTTTGAAAAATCACGACTTTTTTATCACATTTTTTTGTAATTTTTCAAAAATATTTCGCGTTTTCGATATTTTGCATTTTTTTTTACCAATTTTTCATGAAATGTTGATCAGGTAGGTACCGAAGCCCATTTCTGGGCGGGGGGGGGGGGCGACGAGGGAGAATGAAACACATGCCAACTAAAACCGGGGGGGGGGGGGGGGGGGGCGACGAGCGAGAATGAAACACATGCCAACTAAAACCTACGACTAGTACCAACTTTTTCAACTTTTTTTCCAAAGTGAAACATATGGTTTTTATTGTATAAAAAGCACTGTTTTTGGGGTCCGAGTTCACAAAATTGAAATAAACAGTAAATATTTTAATGTATAGCGAAATTCAAAAAAAATCTATTTTTTGGAGTTGAAATTGTGTTTTTAAGAGGTTTAAATTAATTTTGTTAAGTTAGTGCAGTCGACACAATTTTTCTCTTTTTGTCTCAATCAATTTTTTGCTAAATGTTCAAATTTATAAGTTTTTTTTACTAACTTTCTCACCTGAGGGGGGAGATCCCCTCATCCCATGCAACATCGCTGATTTAGGCTTAATTTACCATTTCTCCACTATTTTTATCACTTCCACAATCTGTTAAATACCTTGGTGAGTTGCTCGACATCAAATGCCAAATGAATCTCGTCAAGTTGTAAAAGTGAGTGTTGACTTTTCAAGCACCTCACTTTCCCCTTCACTCACGCCTTTTCACGCATTTTCAGAACACTCTATTAAATCTACGAGCAAAATATCCGCCCTCCAGCACAATTTCACAGGAGCTGACAGATGAGAACAAAAACCAATCTAAAAAAGGGTTAAAATAGGGGGGGGGGGAGTCGAACCTCATTTCCTTGACAGTTTAGCCCCTTATTAAATCCACATTTATGGCGAGCTTTTGACACTAGTTTGGCACATTTCTGACACAATTGTGGCATATTTTTGACATCGCTGAAAATAAGTCACAATTGTGTCCGAATGGTGTCAGAAGCATGCCAGAACAGTATCAGAATAGTGTCAAATATTATCAGAAGCATGTCAGAATTGTACCAGAATGGTGTCATATTGTGCCATTTTTGCTGTCAGAAGTCTCAATGGTATATTCAAGTGAAAACAAATCATAGAGCTTATCTGGAGAGACGTCACAATGTTGGTGTACGCGCATTTATTGAGGTTTAATTCGAGCTTGGCTTCCGGTTGGTAATTTTGAATGATCACGAGAACTTTGTTTGTAATTTGATTTAGTTTGTCAAGTTCGGCGGGATAATGAAGATGTCGAGCTCGCTAGATGTCGTTTTGACATGGAATAAAACACACAAAGGACGCATCCATAAAGTAATGTCAAATTTTAGGCCTCTGCCTCGATATGAAAAATAATGTCAAGTCAAAAAGGAAGAAAAACTGATTTTGGGAATCATTACGCAACTTTTAACTATCAGTCGACTAATTTGACGGTTTGAGAGTACATCATTTTTGTGTCTTTTTCCCTTTCTTTACCCCCTCTCGAAGTTTTATAGGATTGAATTTTCATTCAAGGTCATACGAACTCATATAAGTCCAATCCTACGTCAATCGAAGTCCATTGACTGAATTTAAATGATTTTAATCGATATCAAGCCCAATAAATGATTTTATTCTTCTGTACGAAAAAAATGATCTAAAATGCCTATTAGGAATAACCTCAAACGTAATACGTTCACACTCCCCAACTCCCTAAATCTGCCTTAAGCTGGTATACCAAAATAACTTGGTTGTCTTTTATGGCAATATGACGAAAAATATCATATACGAAACTCGAACCATTTATAAAAATATCGTTTCTTAAAAATAATAAGCTCATCGAGTTACTCGACGTCGCGACATTAGAAAAATAAAATATTCAGCGATGCTTTTCATCATTTTATTATTGAAACAATCGAGAAATCCTACACCCTATTAACATTTCCATACAATATAACTCGTTTAATAACTAAACAAAGAAAAATTACTCCCGACAATTATCCTCCATTTAAACCCAAGAAGTGCAACCCTTCGTATAGGAAAACTGACTACATAATTAAAAGACTCGATAGAACAGCGAAAAAAAAAAACCAATTAGGGGTTTATTCTTCCAGCAGAGAATGTTCGTTAATACCGAGACAATTCGCACATCTTCGCCATGGTACTCGATGGTAGTTCGTCTAATTGACACTTATTTACATAAAAATGTCAATTAAACGCATCCGAGAGATGTTACAAGTAGTAGGGTAAAACGGGGTCACTGGAGATGAGACGAAACGAATTAATGAGATCTTTGCATTTAGTTTCCTTACACAAAAGCCAGGTAAAGCATAAGTACACTCGAGAACGACGAGTAAAATATGGCATCAATTTAAACGACTTGTAGAGTAGAAAGGGTACGATTGCGTGTATATTTAGGAAATTATGACGCTTACTTAGAGCATCCAGCAGCCACGCTAAGATGAAATAGAGGCGGAAAATCAACGCATTTGTCAACAAAAACCCTTAAACGGAGCATCTTCAACAAAATTACAGTCAACAAGTCAACATGCTAAGGAATTATATAAGCGGCTTTGCATCAATCAGTCAGAACTTTTAACGTGATTCAATTTTAAACTTGTATATAAATATATGGGTAGTCATTTGGCACACGATAGGAAAATAAAATTGACAATTTTTTTCCAATTTTTCCAATTTTCATCGCCAACAACATCGAGAGGAATAGTAAAAAGAACGCGAGGCATTTACATTCGGCGTAATATTCTCAAATAAAAGACATTTTTCGGCTAACACGTGAAATCCATCCAACTATTCAGCCTATTTACATGTACGTAGATCACAAGACCACAAAAAAAAAAAAAAAAAAAAAAAAAAAAAAAAAAAAAAAAAAAAAAAAAA